>PVJD01005246.1:0-119022 GCA_004026545.1 Mormoops blainvillei
CTATAATCAATTAATAGTTCCAGTAATTTTTGTCCATTCTCTCAGATTTTCTGTATAGTCAATTATGTAATCTGCAAACAAAGAGAACTTTATATTTCCCTTCCTGATCTGTATGTGTTCCTTTTCTCTTCTTTTCCTTTCTTTTTCTCTTCTCTTCTCTTCTCTTCTCTTCTCTTCTCTTCTCTTCTCTTCTCTTCTCTTCTCTTCTCTTCTCTTCTCTTCCCTTCCCTTCTCTTCCCTTCCCTTCCCTTCCCTTCTCTTCTCTTCCCTTCTCTTCTCTTCTTACTTTACCTTGTTGTGTTAGTTAGGACTTCCAGTATGGGAAGTAGTGGCGAGAGGAAACATCCTTGCCTTGTTCCTAATGTTAGTGGGAAAGCTCTGGTTTCTCACTATAAAGTATGATTTTAGACATTTTTTCAGTCATTTTTTATCAACCTAAGAGAGTTCTTCTCACTACCTAATTTTTTGAGAGTTTTTATCATGAATCAATTTGGATTTTGTCAAATGATTTTTTTACATCTCTTTATATAATTATGTAATTTTTCTCTTTAGACAGTTGATGCCATGGATTAAAACAATTGATTTTCAAATGTCAAACCAGCTTAGCATATCTGAAATAATTATTTTTACAAGTTTTTCTTGTAATGTCTTCGGTTTTGGTATTAAGGTAACGTGGACTCCATTGGATGAATTTGAAAGGGTTATCCCTGCTTCTATCTACTAAAGGAAATGGTAGAGAATTATTATATTTTTTTAAACCAAATGTTTTGTAGCATTCACCAGTGAATTCTTCTGGGCCTGGTGGTTTTCGTCTTTTTTTGGGGGGGTGGAGTGTATATGGCTAATTATTGATTCAATTTCTTCAGTAGATATATTCAGATTGCCTATTTCTTCTTTCGTGAGTTTGACAGATTGTATCTTTAAAAGAATTGATCGATTTCATCAAGGTTATCAAATTTGTAGCCCTGGAGTTATTCATTTTTTTTTCTTTATTGCCTTTATAATGTCCATGGGATCTCTAGTTATGTCTTCTCTTTTATTTTGATATTAGTACTTTGTGTCTTCTTTTTTTTTTTTTCTTAGTATGGATAGACTTATCAGTTATAACGATATCCACTAAACACCAAGTTTTGGTTTAGCTAATTTTCAAACTGATTTTCCTGCTTTCTGTGTAATCGATTTCTGCTCTATTTCTTCTTTCTTTCTTTCCTTTTATACTTTGTATTTAATTTGTTCTTCCTTTTCTAGTTTCCTAAGGTGAAAGTTTAGATTATTTATTTCACATCTTTTTTTCTAATATGTACATTCCATGCTATAAACCTTATAAATTCTTCGTAAGCATAATTTTGCTTCATCCCCAAAATTTTAATAAGTGCATTACTAATGCCATTTAGTTAAAGTATTTTAAGATTTTTCTTGAGAATTAGTTTTTGAGCCACATGTTATTTTTAAATGTATTGTTTAACCTCCATGTATTGGGGTTTTTTTCAGTTATCTTTCTGCTATTCATTTCTAGCTTCAATCCATTGCAGTCTGAAGGCAGGCATTGTATGATTTTTATTCTTTTCAATTTGCCAGAATGATCTCTGTCTCCATGAATGATCCATGTAAGCTTGAGATAAATGTGTATTCTTCTATTGTTTGATGAAGTAGACTCTAGATGTCATTATGTGCCATTGATTGATGGTGTTATTGGGTTCAACTATGTCCTTATTGATTTTCTGCCTGTCGGATCTGTCCATTTCAGATAGAGAGATGTTGAAGTATCCAATGATAGTAGTGCATTTATCTAATTCTCTTTGCCATTATTTCAGTTTTGCCTCATGGATTTTGATGCTTTCTTTTTAGGCACATACACATTAAGAATGGTTGTGCCTTCTTACAGAATTCACCCCTTTGTCACTATGTTATGCCCCTCATTAGCCCTGATAAATTTCCTTGCTTTAAAGTCTGCTCTGTCGGAAATTAATACATCTATTCCTGCTTTCTTTTGAATAAAATTAGCATGGTATATCTTTCTCCATCCTTCTATCTTTAAAGTGGTTTTCTCATAGAGGACATATAGTTTGGTCATGTTTTCTGATCTACTCTGACCATTGCCGTCATCTAAATGGGGCCCTTAGACCGTTAACATTCAACATAATTACCAATAGATTTGAATTGAAAGCTATCACACTTGTTACGGTTTTCTATTTGTTGCCCTTGTTCTTTGTTCCTATGTTTGTCTTTCACAGGTTTTCAGCCTTTTGTTGGTTTAATTGAGCATTATATATGATTTAATTTTCTCCCCTTTCTTAACATATCAGTTACACTTTTTAAAAAACTTTTTTAGTGACCTCCATAGAGTTTGCAATATACAGTACATTTACAACTAATCCAAGTTTATTTTTACATAATGTTAAAGTGCTTCACAGGTAGTATGTGTACCTTATAATAAACAAAAATGATCCTAATTCTTTCCTCCTATTCCTTGCATTGTTTTCACAAAATTCATTTCATATATATATATATATATATATATATATATATATATGTGTGTGTGTGTGTGTGTGTGTGTATAAAATCACATTCATTGTCACTATTATTTTGACAACACTCTGTGTGTTAGATTAAGATTTAGAAAACTAAGTTTTTAGTTTATCTTTATTCCCGCTTTGATGATCTTCCTTTCTTTACATAGATTGGAGTTTTTGACATATTATTTTCCTTCTCTCTATAAACTTCTTTTAACATTTATTGCAAGCCAACTCTAATGGTGAAATATCCCTTTATTTTATTTTTTTTGTCTGTAAAAGTCTTTATTTCCCCTTAACTTTAGAAGATAATTCCACAGTGTCCAAAACTCTAAATTAGTGTTTTTCTTCTCTCAATACTTTGAATGTTTCACTCCACCCTCTTCTTGCTTGTATGGTTTCTAAGGAGAAGTGAAATATAATCTTATCTTTGTTCCTCCATAGATAAGGTTTTATTTTTCCTTTACTCTTTTCAATATTTTTTCTTTCTCTTTAATTTTCTATAGCTTGAAAACATTAGACCTAAGTACAGTGTTTTGGCATTAATTCTGCCTGGTGTTCTTTGACCTTCCTGGATTGTGGTTTGGTCTGATATTAATTTAGGGAAGTTTTTAGTCATTGTTTTTTCAGTTTTTTTCTGTTTCTTTCTTTCTTCCTTCTCCTGTTGGTATTCCCATTTTGTGCTAATATTCGTTTTGTACTTGTCCTTCAATCTTTGGATATTCTGTTCCATTTTTTTGTTGTTGTTGTTTTGATTTGTTTTGTTTGTTTTCCCTTTTCTTCAACATTTGTTCTCTTTGCTTTTTAGTATTGAAGTTTTCTATGATGATATCCTCAAGCTCAGAGATTCTTTCTTTGGCCATGTCCAGTCTACTAATAAACCCATCAAAAGCATTCTTCATTTCTGTGATATGGTTCCTCTCTACCACATCATTTTGGTTAATAGGACTTTCATCTTTCTTCATAGATTGCCCACCTGTTCTTAGATGCTGCCCACTTTATCCATGAGAACTCTTAGCTCTTAATCAGAATTGCTTTCAAGTCCTAGTCTGATCACTCCAACAGCAGTGATGTAACTGGTTCAGATACTTGCTCTGTCTTTTCAAAGTCTGTTTTCTGCATTTTGTTATGTTTTGTAATTTTTTGTGATAGCCAGAAATGATGTACCAAGTAAAACAGAGTACTGTAAACTGTATTAATGTGGTGGTGAAGTTTTAGGGAGGGGAAACATTCTATAGTCCTAGGATTAGGTGTCAGACTTTTAGTGAGCCTGTGCCTCTGGACTGGAAACTTCACTGCTTTTATTTTTTGTATTACTTTACTTTTATCATATTGTGTTACTGTGTTTATATTTTTATATATATATATATATTCAAGAAAACAGTAGAAATAGAAATCCCTACACTGACTTTGGTTCCAGAACTTTTGTTCACACTGTTTTCTGACAATTGAGTAAAGTTTTTGGTCTTAACCAAAGAAACATGTTGACTCACAATCTTTCTCTTACCTGAGAAGAGATTGCTTACAAATCCCTGTGCTCAGCAAAGCCCATACATGTGTGTATGTGTGTGTACATACACACACACACATACATGGTCTGTCCAGAAAGTATCCAGACATGTACTATGAAAAATAGAGATAATTACTAAAGAAGATAAAAATTCAAGAAACATTGTACATAGGACAATAATACCTTAGTCCCCTTCAAAGTAGGCAACTTGTGACTTCACACAGCTCTCCCAATCACCATCAGCTGCCCCATTGTACTTTCCTGAATCTCATCAATGGTCTGAAATCTCTTCCCTTTCAAAGGTGACTTCAGTTTTAGGAAAACCAGAAGTCACATGGCTCCAAATCTGGAGGGTCAGAGTGACCTAGGTAATTTGATGCTTCACCAAACATATCTACATGAGATGTGATGCATGAGTGGGTTCATTGTGATGAAGCTGCCAATCACCAGTTGTCCATGGCTGTGTCCTTCTGAATCATCCAAATAATTTCCATGGAGGAATGTTCAAGCTTAATGCAAAATTTGATGCAGATTTGTTGCTCTACTCACTCAGTCATTTTGAATGCAACAGCCACACAGTACGCATCCTCCCTTGATGGCACCTACCACCCTCAGTAGTACAGTGAAGTCATCATTGTTCACACATGCACATTCCAGTCCACTCTCCTTGGCCAGGTTACATCAATGTCATGCAAACCTTTCTTGTTATATTAACAACGGCTGAACTTTTCCCGGACAGACTTTTTATATAAATGTTTTGCAGGAAGTGAGCTGTGCAGTAGATTGAATTATCAGTCTCAATTTTTCACTCCATGTTACAGAATGAAACATCCATATTGTTTTCAATGCCTCATTGGAGGCAGACTTTATTCTCTGTATCCTATTTTCCCTGTATACTCTTTACACCGGACTTTGGCTCTAGCTTTGTGACATGTGCTGTTCAAGGGGCTGCAAGGACACGATGGAGAACTAGCTGATATTACCCTCTCATGCTTCTGTCACTGTTAGGAGCAGAGCATGCAGCACATAGAAATGACTTCATCAGCTTGGGTCCAAAGACCTGTGAAGCAGAGCCACCTGCCAACCAGCAGCCCTGCTGCTCAGAGCAGAGTTGATGCAGCTAATGGATGATGCACAGGCACAATGCGACTGGGGAAACAGCTAATCAATTCCAGTTTCTTCCTCAAGGCACAGATGTGAATTATACAAAGAAAATTGAGTCATAAAAGTAATCTCTCTTTCTGGGTACTTTAAAATCAAGCTAGTATCTTTAAGTCACCATCAAAAAGGTACATATAAAAATCTTGTGTGACTGTGGAGTTCAGAGAAAATTGATATTATTGGGCAATGTTTCCACCATCAAAACACTTACAATCTGTCAGGGTCAAATGTTAGTTCAGTGTAGGTTTATTGAGGGAGTGAGGAAGAGATTAGCCCCAGTCACAAGTCTCTGTGCACAGACATTTTGCATATTAGTGGTAGATATTTAAGGACCCTGAAGCTAGAAATTATGATTACATGGTTCCATCCTTCTTGAAATGCAAGAAAAATTCTGTTTCTGAGGAAGCACCCTGAAAAGTATTTTAACCGATGAAATGGGAATAATAGGAAACATGTATCCGAAAATATTTTTATATGGTGACCTGATTCAAGGAAAACGTAGGGAAAGCAATAGCAAGCAAGCATTGAATGATTATTTACAGAAGGAGGAAAAATAAACAATTTTTTTGTAAAACATTTCCAGTCTTGAATAAATTTTGAGAGCCAAGGACTATCATACGCAATGGAAGGGATTCGGTGAGGTTTCGCACCAATGATAAACATTCTCTCCTAATTAAAAGCATCCTGGACAGCCGCACAGAGCACCAGATTTTATGTACACAATAAGTCTTGCTTCCTCATCACCAAAGTACAACTGTCAATGTTATGTGTTTGGTGTTTCTTCACATTGATTCATATTGATTTAGTTCTTTCATTAACACTATAGAGTAGATCATTGTGTGCATGGAGCACAGTTCTTTTCTTCTTCCCATGTTAATTCCCACATATATTCAGGTACTTTCTAAATTTTAAAAAATTACACACAGTGATGTAATAAAACACTTCACATAATTTGCTAGTGCATATCTATGCATGCATTTTAAAAGACTTCAGGTAAATTTTAAAACATGATACACAAAATACTGTGTGTTACATTGTTTATAGATTATTAAGTATGTAGTAAAAATAAAACAATAGACACAAATGAATCACACAAAATTCATCATATTGGTTGTTGCTTTTGGGGAGAGGAAGAAGTATGTAACTGTGCATATGGAACATGATAGACTTCAGTAGTATTTTTAGTGGTCTAACAATTTTTTTTTAATCTGAAGAAATAGGGCTAAATATGAATAATCGCTAATTCAAGGTTAATGAATATGTGTGTTTTTACACTTTATTCTTTAGGAGTTTTTAAACTTTAAAATATGTTAGAAGCAAAAGTGTGCATATATTATGACTTAAAGATTCATGTCTAGAATATAGGCTATAACAAACTCATGCTCATGTACATGAAAGCCTATTCAAAGAATACATATTATTACTAAGATTTAAAAATGAAAAAAAAGGCCAAAATTTTAACCATTAATAAATGAATTACAGTGCACTCAAGAAATATAAGTAATATTGACTTATTTCAGTCACTCAACTCTGGTTCATTTTAATCACAGTTGAAAACTTTCCCCCTTTGCCTAGGATAGGGAAGGAAACAAAACAATTATTAAATGCTTTTATGTGGAACCTGAGGCCCTCCATAACCTTGCATGTCACAGTCTTTTTAGGCTTCTTTCTTTCTAAATTCTGACCAGATTTTTTTTTTTAAGTAAGAAACAACTGCTTGTGGTTACCCATGCACATCATGTTACCATAAACATTGTCAAGCTTTTCAAATCCTATTTTGTGTTTTTATGTGTCTATCTTCTCATGTTTAACATTTGACATTGGGGATATTGTTTATCCTATACAAGTACTTAATAACTATGTACTACATAAGTAAGTAAATTAATGAGGTTGCTTTAAACTCTGGATGGAAGCAGCTATGTAATTTACTTAGATTTATCTAATATGGACAAACAGATCTATGAACTAAAATGGTGTTATAAGGACAAGCGGTAGAGGCTATGGTTGCACGGATATTTCTACAATCCTTCCTTATCACTCGAGGCTGCCACTTGCTCCTCCCTCTCCCTGCCACTTTCTGCAGTGTTTATGGCACTTGTTGCCCATTTTAGGAATTTCTGCCACTTGATTTATTCACATTTTCCATGCTAGTCTTAATCCTCTTTAATTATAAACCATAAAGAGCAAGTAAAAAAGAATTATTTTGTATTTATGAAATATGAATTACTTAAGGGGAAAAGTATAGCTTAGTGATTAAGAATAACACTGGGGATTAAGCTGCCTGGATTTCAATGCCAACCCTACCACCTATGTGGTTTTCTGGAATTACTTATTCCATCTCTGGCCTAGTTTCCTCACTTGAAAAATGGGAGATGTTAGAATACTTAGCACTCAGAAATTCAACAGTGCAGCAAGCAACAATAGCAAAGGCAAAAGAAAATCAGCTAATGTTATTTGTACTTTTCATCTTTTCTGAACCATTTTTAATGTCTAATGTACCAACACCTACAATAAAAAAGGCATTTGGTTTGGGAGTCTCAATTAATTTTAATATTATACCAGTTTGTAGGTTCTATTTAAGTGTGACCTTTATAAAAATAATGCCTGATTCTATTGAGTGACTTAAATCTCCATGTGTTAAAGAATTAATGTCATAGAAAGTTATAAATGGGAAAATTGGAAAAGTAATTTAAATAGAAATACATTGTTTACTCTGAGGGAAAGGAAGACAAAAGAGGTCCCCTTGAGCATAAGGTTTTTTCTGAATCATCCTCACTGATATATTCCACAAAGTGCCTTTGGTTTAGTCGCATCTTATCTTCCCTGTGAGTAACTCACTGGAATTAGCAGTGACCGTGTTTCTTGTTAATTCATGCTCTAGGTTGTCCTGGCTTTTGCTTCAAATCGTCCCGCTGTAGCTTTGGTGGAAAGATAAAATCTTTCAATATATCATAAGGACCTCTTCAATTCAGACAAAAACCAAAAGGTATGAAATAGCCTCGCCTATTAAGCTAGAGGAAGCAATTACTTTGGAGTGCCATGGTTCTTAATAAGCAGATTCTTCTTTTATGCCTTTAAAGCAAAAAGAACTGAGTTAGAAACTGTAACAGTTGCCTCATAATGAGACTTAAAGTTACACATATTGCAAAAAATTTAATTAAGAAGTTATCTAAATTATGATGGTACTGGTGTTTTTGTTTACCAAGTGTTGCTTACCATGTATTAATGATAAAGATGTTTCTGTCAAATAAGTCAGAGCACCTTAGTAGTTCAAACACTTGCATTTATGTTGTTAAAAATGTTATTGCTCCTTATTCAGCTTAGATCTGCCTCCATGGAGAGTCGTATCCAGTAGATGACAAAAAGGGGTGTGTATGTTTTCCAGAGATGAGTGACCCATTGCCTCTTCTCAGCACAAAGTTCTCAATTATTTAACTCTTACAGATTTCTAAAGTGACAAAGGTAATTTTACAAATTAATTTTTTGTCTGCTGAGGGAGTAAGAGAAAAATAAGACAATGTTTGTTTTATTCCTACATCTACTACTCAAGTATGACTCCTCAACTCTTACAAAAAAAAGTTGCCGCTGGTAGGAGGAGAGGTGTATGTAACACAGCGGTCAAGAGCAACGGTGTACCTCCTCACAAGTAGCCCACTCCAGCTGTGTGATTTGGGGCCAATCATTCAGGTTCCTCATGGTTATAATGGAAAAGGCACTAATAGATGTCATCCCATAGGGCTCTGATTATGAACTTGAAAAAACATGTTTAAAATATTTAGAAGTCTTCCTGGAACTCCCTTTTGCTACTACGATACTCGCTAAAGAGAAGGCACACCAGGGACTCTGGCACACCAGAGTCTCTGGCACCACTACCAGCCACATGTGGTTGGGTGTAGAATGTACTCAGGTTGTGATTCTATAATTCATAGAACAGCAAATTAGATTCCTTTCTTTTTTAAGAAAAAAACAATAGTAAGGTAATGAGCTTTGAGATTTATTTAATGGAAATATTTATTTCTCAAATATCCATTTTGACTCATTAGAAAAAAGTCAATAACCCTTTAGTGAAAAATGATAGATGTTTTATGGCCAGCTTCGGATTGATATTTTGAGGCAGGAGCATCAATGTCAAACAATATGATTAAACTCTGAATAAGTGATGACACAGAAGCAGCAAAGCTCTGCACACAGATGGTGTATTAGTTTGAATCAGGGATAACGGTGATAGTTCTGTTTATTTTTATCCAGAACGTGCTGATGTGCTTATGAATTTGTCTATGCTGTGTGACATTCTGAAACTCTTATTGTTTACATGACTGCTCAGAGCCCATGGTTATACTGTTATCTCAGCACACAGCTCCTGAGAGCAGAGCCAACTTTTTGTGGTGTGTGTGTATGTACTATTGTCTTATTTCAGGCAATGCTTTGTGATGGTTCTTGGATCTGTAACATCACATGTTTACTCAGAACATAATAAAAATGCACCAGAGTCAGCATTGACTGGAAATTGGCACTTTTTTAATAATTGAAAGATTTTCCCAAGAAATAAGCCATAGAGATGGAGAAGAAAGCGTGGATATGAAATTCAAATGATTTACTGTCTGAGTTACCAACGGTAAGAAATTCAATATCTCAACCACTCAACTTTTCTAAATATAAAAATGATGCTGACTTCACAGTTTTGCAATGAATTTTTTCTGTGTCTCACTCATGAAGGATCTGTTTTGAATATTAGTCCAATGTGAACTAATATTGTTAATATTAATCAACGAAACAGAAGACAACTGCAACATGATGTCATCTTATGCCACCTAATATTACTGAATGGAAAAAAATTAAGCACAACAAAAGTTTATAAAATTTCTACTTAACTAGCCTTTCTAGATCCCAAGGATCCGGCAGTGTTTCATATTTTCATTTCTATACAAATTATATCAAAATTTAGTAATAACATAAGTGCATTTTGGATCATCTCAATAACCCCCATATATGTTCACATATTTATGCCGGTCACATGTATACTTTATTTTTCTCCTGTTAAATATAAATAATATTAATTATCTATATAGGCTAATAGAAGAAAAAAGGTAAATATATTAAGGATACATACATGCTAAAGGTTAGCTAAGTAATTTTATAAAGTTTGAACAGTACAAGATACTTTTGCAAGAGTTTGAATAAAAAATCTGGTAGAAAAATTAACTTTCACATACATAAGCCAAAGCTGACATACTGAATTCAATGAACCATGCTTTATCTCAGCCACTGATAGAATCACATTTGTGTGTCAACTTCTGTTCAAAAAAACAAGTGAATTATCTCCCTGTAAACATCAGGTTACAGGGGATCAGTATGCTCAAATATGGGAATATTTGATCACAAAAAGAAAAAAATTGGAGGATCATTGTAATTCCATTGAAAAGTTATAAAATTATTAGTTTATTTCATAAGATAAATTATAGAGGAGAATGAAGAGCACTTGCTATAGTGGAGTTGGTGTCTCATCAGTTTACACACATTTATCAAATCTACCATTTATATTTCAATTTTTATAATTGAGCTATTGCAATCATCACAGTAAATTTTGGACAATAAAAGAATCATAAATGGGTGCTTAATCTAGGGAAAATTTTAGTGAGGAGTTGCATATGTGCACGGTTCAAATCTCTTTATATTTAAACTTTAATAGCACAGTTGGAATTAAGAATGTTTTAGACAAATGATTTTTAACCAGTGTATCTCAAGAATGTTTAAAACATTAGTCAGAGGTACTGACATTTTTTTTCCTTAGATTGTTAAATAAAAGAAAAAGACAATAACCGACACAACCACAGTCCTTCAGTGTGAATGCCTTGTTTTGAACCATAAATATATAGAACATATAACAGAGTTGCCTCTTATTAGCCATGCAGCATAATAAGGTTGTGTCTGATTGGTTAATTCTTCATACCAGAAATCCTTATATACAAGTACAGACACTTGATTTTTTTTAATCACTTTGGAACACAAAGGTTAGGTTATTACTATTATTACTCTTTTTGTAACAATCAAAATTCTACTTATTTTTGTCATATTGGCAAAAAATATAATTTTGGTGTGCCACAGAATTTTAGTAATTAGTTTATGTGTGCCATTAGATAAAAAAGGGTGAAAATTGCTGTTTTAGACAGTATAAAATGACGGATTATTTGATATACCCAGATTAATTAATTTTCATTCACCCACCCAAAAATATCTATTAAACACTTATAAATGTACCAGGCACCATTTAAACCACTGCATGCTAGGATTTTGTGTTTTAACACTCATTAATTTGTAGTCAAGACCTACCTCATGATAAAAAACAAAACAAAACAAAAAAAAAAACTTCACTTCTTTCAAAAATCCATGAGAATATGTTATTTGAAAGAGATATTGTACCGTTAAGTTTTTCTATTTAAGTGTGTATTCTGCAATTCTTAAATAAGGGAGACTAGACATAAACCTGCCTGAGACAGTATATTGATAAGCACCAATGAATTGTGAAGACAAAACAAAACAAAAACACTGATAATGTTTGTAAAATTTAAGGTGATTCCTGTTGAGTCTAGTAATTCCAGCCCTCAATGCTAAGACAGAGACTGAGTATGAATGTGTCTGAATAGAGTTTGACTGTGAAAGCCCCTGCAGTGTATGCAGTGATGGGCAGAGTGAATGGGTTCAGTTCACAGGCATGACCATTGCCGAAGGTGTCCACAAGGCTTGTGGCTCTCATTACTGTCCCCACACAGTACAGTCTAATTTTGAGGTAGCAGGAATCATTAGTCATTCTAGTTGTAAACTAATGTATTGGATTTAAGCAAAAATTACCATAATGCATAGTTCTAAAAAGCAATATTCTTCCAATCAGTCTTCATATAAATATGCGTCGTGCTGATTAAACACTGAGCATAAAAGCTTGTTATTGCCTGAGCGTAAAACTCACAGAGAGGTTGGTGAGACTGTCATCAGCCAGCTAATATAATTAAGCAGTACAAAAAATGTAGAAGCAGACACGCCATGAAAGCCATAATTATATTTTGCTTTTAATTTAGTTAACAAGAACCAGTAAATAGTTTCCTGATTTGCCAGGAAGGAAAGCAGTTGAGTTTTCTGCTATGTGTAATTTGTGTTCTGCTTATGACCTTTAATTTACGGGCTTAGTACGTCACCTCCAACTTCTTCTCCTTTCATTTTTCTCCACTAACAATCTACTACAACATATCTGTTATCTTAGAAATTATACAAAACTATAATTTGATGTCTTTGACATTTTTGTAGTGGTATAAATATTAAGAATGTGTCAGATTCTTTCTGGGTTATGTTTAATAAGTGATACAATATTCTGGTCATATTTTATACATGCAGGTTCAATAGATTAAATTTACTGACTAATTTTTAATAGGATTAATAAAGTATTAATCAACCATATCAACCATACTTTTAGCTATATCACAACCAAAATGATGCATTGATACTTGTGTATACACATATATATCCATATGCATATAATTTAAAGTTATTTTAAACATTTAAAGAGCTATTCAACCATGCATATTTTCTTGTTCTCTTCTACCACCTAATCTACTCCAGGACCCTGTCTTACCTCCAAACCTAGGGAAAATCTTTTCTGTGTTCTGCATATTTATTTTCAATCCGGTATTACACAAAATTCATAGAGAAAATAATTTTCATATAACAATGTTTTTCTATTCTGTATACAGACCTTATAGAAAACCCTATTTTATTTAAGGTTATAACTTTAATTTGAGAAAAATAAATAAAAAAATTGAGTTAAGTAATTATAAAGCAAAAAATGTTCCTTCTCACTTAATTAAAAATTAGATTCCAAATTATAGTTTATGGAACAAGAGGAAGTTCAGATTTTGGTGAATGTAACCTTATGTATTTATCACAGATTCAAGTGGGAGCTATATATCTATCTATCTATATCTATCTCTATCTATCTATCTATCTATCTATCTATACATCTCTAGAGATACCAAATCTGAACCCTCAGGGAAATCAGCTAAATATGTAATCTTAGCAGGATTATTATTACTAGCTATAAATATTTTTAAGACATAGACATAAAGAGTAAAGCAAAGACATCAGCTTCAGTAAAGGTTGAGTGAGTGACTTGGCAACACTGCTGAATCTGACTTTCACTCTGTCCTAACTTTGCCTTCCTACATAGGTCCTGTGCCACGTGCCTTTCACTACATCCACAAGTACATTCTCATTCACGTCCAGCAGGACATTTTATCTTCATATTGCCTTCAACAATCCCATGGTTGGCTGGTCCAGAGTGAACTGTCCTGTGTTTTATCTTGTGTATTATAAAATTATCATTAGCCAGCATAATGGATTTATCTTGATTTATTTTGTCCCAAGTCCCTTCTTCCCTACTGGAATTGGCAGGTGAGGACTGTCTCCCCTAGAATCACACCAGATCTTAAGTGGTTATTGGAGTTGTTAGAAAAGAGAAGACAAGCATGAATACAACACAATACTTCTACAGTAGACATTATTTAACAAAACGTATGGCATTATGCTCATGTCACTTATAGAACCCAAAACACTGTTCATTCATAAAAGGAACACACAATACACAAATTCTTTGTGCACTATCCAGTACAATGCAGTCCATGTCATAGGGTTCAACAAGGCCTCAAGGATCATCTAAGCATGTTACATTATGAGTGAGAGAAGGAACAAGGAATCCAGAGAGACAGGATTATTTGTCTAGAGCCAGAAGAAAAGAGCGTGGCTGATTGGAACCTAGGTAAATTCATTCCCAGTGTGGGGGCCCTGAGTGTGGGGGCCTCTGAGGGTCTGTCTAGGGCAGGCAGCCCAGAACTATGCATCATCATCACATGCCTATGGACAGGCAGCCCAGGCCTATGTCATTATACACATGCACTATAGTTCCCCATGGCCTAAGTTTTGGCCTAATTCCACTACTGTCTAAGCTTGTATAAAAACCCCTGTAACCAGCAATAAGTGTGCCAACAGTGCCAGCAGTACCAGCGCTACCGGTGCTGCCAACAATAAAGAGCCTGCTGCTTGCTTGCAGAGTGAAGTGAAGATCCTATGTTGGCTCCTCGTGCTTTCTTTCACTTGGGCCTCTCACCAGCAAAACCAACTGTAGTTGAACAGCTGTGCTCTGACATTCCAAGTTTGATATTCCTTTTGTTAATTATTTATTGTCCCTTGAGAATCAAGTGGAAGCTGTGAATCCACAATAGAAAATTCGCTCTGTTATAATTGGTAAGAACAAAAGCACTTAAATCTACCCATTGCTAATGGGAACTAGAGTTTCCAAAGGATAACCCCCTCACGTAGTGGTTTCCTTGCTTGAAAGTAGCTCTAAGTATGACTTTTCAAGTTAAGAGCACTGCCTTAAAAATAATAAAACCAGAAACATTTTTTTTTTAAATCCAAACGATCATTATGAAAACACATTGTTCTGTACTTAGAAGTTGACTTGGGTTTGTAGGAGTTCCATTATGAAAACACATCATTCTTTACTTGAGGATTAACCAGTGTAAGGAGAAGAAAGGATGTTCCACTAAACTGCTCTCTGAAAACTGAGTATAAAAGCATCACTTTGGGAAAGACATGCACTACTTCAAAGCATAGAGTACAGTTGGTTAATGAACGACCTTGAGCACTGATCCCCAACCTTTATGGACTTGGCTGGGGACAATTTATTATAATTTATTTGATTTCAAGATTACCTCTAGTCTTTTTCTCAGGTCCAACTGAAATTCAAATTCCCCATGAAGCTTCTTTACAATTTTATTTTAACTGACAATTCAGACCACTCTAATCTCTTCTATAACTAAACATTGACTACACTTGGAAATATTACCACACAGCTTGGCATTTATGTGTTTCCTATTGACCTTATAGCAAAGTTTCACTTCCAGAATACAATCATAAGCTACTCCATTTTAGAGAAACTAAATTACATATCTTTCCAAATCAACAACCCTTAGATTTGTGCAATGTTTAGAACTTAACACATAATGCATATATGGTGGATGACAAAGTAAATATAGTGAAGAAGAAGTTTTTGGCAAAAAGATAATTATTTTGGTATGCTTATTTGTTTTAGATTGTTGCGAAATGAGAGAAATGAATACATTCAATGAGTTGCCATAAAACTGGATGAGGCTCTCTTAACTAAAAAAATTGGAAATGTCTTCTGGATATGTATATATGCATATACTTAAAGTATTTTTCAAGATTAGGAAATACAATGCACATGTAGAAATGTGGTTAAATGCAACGTAGGCATTAGTTAATCATTTAAAACTGAACACTTGAATAACAGTCTCCCTTGGGAAGGAATAAAATATTGTTAGCCTCTCCAAAGCCTTGCATGTTCCTTTGCATCTCAAACCCTCTCTTTCTACTTACCTTTAAATTCTACTTCCCACCCTTAGTTTTCCTGTTACCTTTGCCACATAATTATGCATTACAGAACACTGACAGCATGTATACATTGTTTTCTGCCTCTTTTCTTTTGATCCACATTATATTTGTAAGAGAAAGTCACAAGTTTTATGTCACTGTGGTTTGTTCATTTCCTGGTGGTATAGAGTACCATAAGTATGTATGCATCACAATTTATTGACCTATTCTATAGTCATTAGAATTTGGATTGTTTCCAAATTTAGACTATCGTGAGCATTCAACATTCTTCACATTTACCCCAGGTTATGTGTCCATGTAACTTCTTAGGTTTCCTACTTAGGGAAACTTTTCTCAACAGAGGCACATTGGATATTTGGGTTGGATAATTCTGTTTTCTGGTGGGCTATCAAGTGAATTATAAAACATTTAGCTACATCCTTGATCTCTGTTCACTGGGTGTCAGTATCACTACCATACCCCCAACCCCATTTACATTGTGAACAGTCAAAAATGTCTTCAGACATTGGCACACATCCTGATGGGGGAGGGACATTTGCACTGGGCTAAGAAACACTGACCTAGGAGTATGTCCAACTTTTGTAAATAATAACCAACATTTTTTCAAAGTAGAATCCCCAATTTTTACTTCTCCTTTAGACTTGTAGGGCTGTCATAACAAAATCACTGACTGAGTATAGATTACACAACAGAAATGTACTTTTTAAGGTTCTGGGACCTGACAGTACAGTATCAACTTGTCAGTAGGGTTTGTTCTTTGGAGGTTTCTTTTCTTACTTGTAGATGGCCATTTGCCCACTGTGTCTCCACATGGCTTTTGATTTCTGTGCAAAAGTACCTCTTCCTCTTCTTATAAGAACAAAACTATTCGATTAGGGTTCTACTATGATGACCTACTTTAACTTCAATTACTTCTTTAAAGGTCCTGCATGCAACTATCATCATATTTGGGGTAAGGGCTTAAAGACAGGAGTTTTCAGGAGAACACAATTCAGTCCACAGCACTTGGCATTACCAGTTTTTCAATCTTTGCAGTTCTGTAGATGTGACTTGTATCCCTGGTAGTTTCAATTATTATTTTCTTGATAATTAATGAACTTGACACCATATCAAATATCAATTGGCCATGGAAATTGTCAAGGTGTTAATTTTCTGTTCAAGTATTTTTGTAGGTTGTTCTTATGATTTGTTAAAGTTGTTTAAACATTTCTTTTGTCAATCATCTTCATTGCAGGTGTCATCCCCTACTAGTGCTTTTGATTTTCACTCTCTTAATGATATTATTGATCAGTAAAATTTGTAGTTAAAATGTAGTTGAATCCATCATTGAATCCAGTTGATTTCTCTTATCAAAGATAATTTTTAAAATTGTACCTTTATGTGAATGAACAAGGATAGGCCCTCACTTCTTCAGTTTGTACAGTTTACAATATATCTATTGTTTAAAATCCAAACCCAAACCTTACATCATTACCATGCCTGTAAAACTAGAAAGTTCATTTTGATTAAGAAAGCAATCAACTATAGATCTTACATAAAGAAGAATTCTGATTCAAAAGGAGTACAAAAAATAAACAGCTCCAAACAAACAGACTTTCTCTAACTTCTGAGTCCATGAGGATGACAAATAGGACACTAATAAAAGTTCAAATTCTCAAGCATTTCTGAATCTTGGTAATATTGTTCCATACTTCTAATAATCACATTCTACACATTTAGTCCACATTGGTTATTCCATTAGCTGTTACAATTGTACAGAGGGACAGTGATAGGATTAGGATAAGCTATACTGCTGTATCAACTGAAGAACCTAAGTCCTTTATAAAAACTGTGTCACTTACACAGTACCCTGTAGATTGGTCCTTCTCTATGGGACAGCTCTCCCTTTTTCAGTAACTACACCTTTGAGTGAGTTTCACATTTTTGGTGTCATTACCTCAAACATGGTCATGGGGTAAAGTGATAGATGTGTGTCAATCACAATTGCATGTCCAGTTCAATAATTGATGACAGAGCCTGATAAAAAGAACATTTTATAAAAGAAGATGTATTTATTTCACATTAAATCATTAAAATGTATTTAAAATTAGCAGTTTTTGCTGTTTTAAATTTGACAATCAAATTTTTATCTCTATCCTGTGTACTTGAACATTAAAGAGGAATGAAACACTTCTTAACAACTAAATTTTGCACATTAAGAAGATGACCACAATAGCAGCTTTAAGCATTAAGCATGAAATAGTCTCATTAAATTTTAGGAGAGATATACTCTTTAGGGTTATGTTCAATGAATTGCATTATCATAAATAATAATGACACTCAATAAGGTCAGAATAATTAGACAAAACATGCTGGTTATACAACAGATTCAATTTTTTCATCAGATAAAGTTCAGTTATACTGTCACTCAGTATTTTTCTTTTAATAGTCTACTGAATGTTATTTAGGCAATACAACATAAATGCCATTTAGGTACTTTTTATTTTTTGTTGTAAAGAACAACTTGTTTTGATTTAAGACAGAAAAAAAATGTGCCACCATATGAGGCACAATAATTATTGAGAAATTATTTTAATTAAAGAAGTATCATTTCAGTAAAGTAAAATCTAATGATGAGAGAATCAATAAAATACTAATCCACAACCCCACTCTGGAAGTCAGACCTGGTATGTCTCAGAATTTAAAGTGTTTTTCTAACTTGATAAAGGTGATATAGTATAGAACTCGACAATGAGAGACAGATTTTATAAACAGCAGTTCAGGTCAAGTCAGGTTTGCCAACAAATGAGTTTAAAAGGAAAAGAAGCAACAACTTTGGATTTTCTGATCATTTTAGAATGATGAATAATAATTATAGATATGCATTAATTCATTTCTAACTGCTATCTATTCTATATGCAAATAAATGCATACATATTCTTTTTGGCTACATAGAGAGCAGGGATCACTTCACATACTGAGTCAGTGAAGCAGCTTTTCCTTGGCGCCAGGCAGTATCACTGATAAACCCAAGACTTCTTCACTCCTTCCAGAGGAGGACCCGGAACTACACTTCCCAGAATCCATTTTTTTCCACCACTGGAAAACAATCATGCAACACTTGAAGTTGGGAGAGATAGAAAGGTTATTCTATCTGCGGGCAGCTAAGTGGGAAAATGAATGACCTAAGTAAAGGTAAGGTGACTGCTGAGCGTCTGAGAATCATGCAGGTGAGTGTGCGTGCTGGGAGAGTGTAAGTCTCTTCCTAGTGGTTTTTGGGAATCCAAGGAGTTTCTGTGTGAGCTCTGGAGAACAACTCCCCCTCACTTTGGTATTGTAGGTTGAAATCCTTGGTGATGGTTTCTCTTAAACCTGGTTAAAATCCTTAAAACCAAAGTGCCTAGGGCAATTTGTGCTTTCCTGAGTTCATTCTAAGGCAGTCATGTGCACACCACGTAGAACTAGATTCAAATCATTCACAAGTGCTTCATTTGTTAGAATTGCATTTGAAATTTACAAAAAGCAAAAAAAGTGTAAATATAGAAATTTAACAATAGTGCATTTCTAATATTCTATAGCTAACCTTGTCTAAACCAGGCTATTTTCATTGAGCATCCTTTCATATATATATATATAATGGTCTTTTTCATAGGTGCATACTTGTTTTCTAAAAATGAGTTAGATATATTGCAGCATTTCAAACAAATAAGAAATTATTAGGGTTAAAATAACAACTGTGTTTTCCCAGGACATGTTTTTTCTTCTCTTCTTCTTCTTATTTATTAACTAATCCCATCCTCTTTTCATTAATCTTTACTGACTACCCCTTTGTAAATCCCAAATCAAAGATCTTCTGCATTATTTTTAGGCTCTTTAGGGTTAACTTAGCCAATCAAAAAGAGTGTTGCTGAGCATCATGATTTTATTAAATATCTGAATGTTTGAACACATACATTTTATGAATTTCTCCTATAATCTTTTGCATTCAGGCATTTATATAAATTTAAACCTGAATTTCTTACCTACTTCTGTCATTTGGAATGACATTTATGAGGGTGTATTGCTCTATTTCCAAAATGAGAGTTTGTAAAATAGAATGTTATTATTCTGACTTAAGTGCTTCCAAATGCCTCTATGTGATTTTGTTGCTAATTTCAAGATCTATGATACTATGTAAGTATATAATGGCTAAAAACCCATTCTCTAATGATAAGTTGACAGACTATTTGGCATACAAACAATTGTTCAAAGCTTCATGCAAGATACTACTAAATTCAAAATGGAAAACTACGTATCTTTTGCGTATTGTTAACCACCTCCCCTCAAAACAAATCACAACAAATCTACTAATTCCTGTTTGTTCGATTAACTAAGAAAACGACAAGCATAGGGAAAGTGCCATGGCTGAAAAAAATGTGAAAGATAAGCTGTCTGGGCATATTGGACAGCCTGATACATTTGGGTATCTACAGGGTTCATGGACACCGTCTTTTTGTTTGTTTAATCGTACCGGTGTATGTTCAATTTATATCACAAGAGTAAAAGTGTAGCCTGACTAGTGACTAGCAAAAATGGATGAATAAGTCTACACTGGTGTTAATATGGCTCAGTTTCAATAAATGAATTAATTGATTACTTCATACAATCTTCAGATATTGTTGTTGAATGATAAACCTTGATAATTTTAATTAACTCCTAAAGATTATCTTTTACTTTCATTTGTTGCCAGCTTTTTTTTTCTAACATCATTTTGGTATTCCTTTACTCATGTGTCAGTTTACTGTTATCCGCCCTGGCTGGTGTGACTCAGTGGATTGAACATTGACCTGCGAACCCAAGTGTCACCAGTTCTATTTCCAGTCAGGGCACATGGGCACGTAAGAGGCAACCACACACTGATATTTCTCTCTCTCCCTTTCTCCCTCCATTCCTCTCTCTCTAAATATAAAAATAAAATCTTTTTAAAATTTTACTGTTATCTTTTTTAAAAGTATCCAATGGCTTTCACTGAGAAAATGTTTGGGCTTTGTTGTTTTTGTTTTGTCTTTTTGTTTGAGGTTAAGGGATAAACTACAAAATATATCTTAATAATATTTTAGCAGAGCTTAAAGCCTAGTTAAAACCAGCTAGTACCTTTTGAAATAAACACTAATTAACCAAGAGCTAAATGTCTAGCTTGTCAACTTCAAAAAGTGACCTTATTCCAAACAACAAAATGACCTTTAGAACTTAAGTCTTTTAAACATCCTGCAACCTACTGCATGACTGTTATGTATCCTAAGATAAATCAGCAGCTTTCAAACAGCATGTCACTCTGGAAGCCTCAATCAAAATGCTGTAGTTACCAATTAAATTGATACTTAAAATTATAACACTAAAGCATATTCTTTATTCTAAGCACTTTTTTTTTTCTTCCTGATGGGTCGATCTCATGTTTAAGGGGGGAAAAAAGAAACAAACAAAAATATACCCTGATTATTTCAGGGTTAAATAGTATAAAGCAAAATGAAATCTCTTAAATAACATTTCTAATGTGTTATATTTACAGCACTGGCTAAGTGAGAGTTGGTAACCAGCATGCTTTGCGAGTCTAATTGCTTACTGAACTTTGAATTATCTTTTTCCTGAGATGAACTAAGTGAAAGCTACGGTTTGAAAAATTCAGTAGAGTTAAGCAGAAATAATACTAAGTTCAAATTAGGTTTTATATTTTAAGTAATGCTATCATATATAATACAAAGAAAAATATAAATGAGTGATTTCTTTTTTTTTTTGAAATAGCAAATGGTTTTCTTGAGAAGGAAGGGCATTTTTCAAGGGGACTGCCTTGTGCAGAAAATAACTTTTCTCAGGATTTGACTTAGATAAGCTTATCACGCATGGGTGAAAAAACCAGGAAGGGAAAGATGGGATATTGGCAAAATATAGATTTTATCAAGTTTATTCCTAGCTTAAAAATAACATTTTTCTCAAGATAATTTAACAAATTTAGCATTGAGTATAGAATGATAACAATATCTGAATATAAATTTGTTACAGGCCGGGCATTGTGATTACTGTGACTTTTGATGGTGTCATTTTGCTCTCAAGAAAAGGTCCCTTCTCTCAGTCACCTAAACTCAGTGTGCTTTTTTTTTCTGTTTGAAAATGTTTCTAGCTTGCTGCTTTATGAAAACTGAGTTGACACCTTCTCATTGACTCTTTCAAGGAAATAATAATAATAATAACAACAACAACAATAATAATAATGGTGGCAGTACAAGCAGGAGAAACACAGATGGGTAGCACCAAACGATCTTACATTTCTGAAAGTTACTGAATTTCTTTTTAATTTTTATAATTAAGATAAATAAACAAATAAGGCAGTATTTTAAACACTCCTTTATTGAAAATAAATTTCAGTTAGCTCTAATGCCATATAAATGTTTTTATATCACTGTGGATGTTAAAACTGAACTTGATATTTATGACCTGCTGTGAATAGGACAGGCATTAATTATTTTTCCCAGTTTTTGTAATATTCTTGGACTATGTCCCTAAGAAGGATCAACATTCAATAAATGGCTAATTGAAGTAAAGATTAATTTCATAGAAATTTTTTTCTGTACTTTCTGTATATTAGGTTGTTTAATATACAATTCTTCTAGTGAACTGAACTATTTTAGGCATAAAGTTTAAATAAAAATGAAATAATTCATTTTTTCTAATAAATATTTATTGAGTCCCTCTCATATCTGATAAATTGGTATGGTTTTGTATATCAAATTTTAACTAACATTTGCAGAGAGAGAGAGAGAATGTGAGACAGACAGAGAGAGAATGTGAGAGAAAGAAAGTGAGAGAGAGAGCGTATACGAGAGAGAATGAGAACACAACGGCGCACACAGCCAAATGGAGGTAGAGCAAGGATGCTACTGATAGAAAATTACGGGAACAAGAATTGGGTGCCACCAGGACTCTTTCTCTGGTATCTGCTTCTCTGTGTGGACGAACCTCATTTTTATATCTATTTAAATATGTGAAGAGAACATTTGAACATTTTTGCCTTGTTATTAAATCACTGAGAATTTGTACTCAACTGAAAACTTAGTCCTCTCCATTTCATTGTGCGGGTCCTAACACATGATTATTTATCTTAAAAGGAAGAATTTGCATTTATTGTTCATCACAATTTAACTGTCTTCACAGAAGACAATAAAAATCAAAAATAAATTAACTGGCTAAATAAGAGAATTTTATTTCTTTCCCTAGTTAATTAAAAAAACAACAACACTAGAAGTCCTCGGTAAAGGGATGGTATGATCTACCCACAATCATTAAAACGAGGTTCCTACTCCAGGAAAGCTGCTGGGTCTCCAACCATCAGATCTGTATCTGTGTAGCAAGACGGAAGCCCCAGAAAAATAACATACCATGTTTTGATGAAGAATTCAAAGAAATTTCATAGATCATATCTGCCAACTCTTGTATGTATAAGGGAGACTGATAAGTTCAATGATTTAGCTGGAAAAAAATGTATGAGTAATAAATTGATGTTCTAATGGTAAGGAAGAAAACAGAAATGGATGTTGTGGTATCAACGAGTAATCTTTATAATGAAAATGCATGTGTGTATGTGTGCATTTTTTAGTGCATATTTTATTTTAAAAGTTGTAATGGAAACGTGTAATTTAATTTTCAGTGGCACTTACCATGAAATTTTAAGTAGAGTAACTCTGAAAACCTTTTTCTTGTAGAAGACAAACCACTGAGTCCTTAATTAGTTTAGCTTAGGTAGAAAAGATGTTTAAAGATATTTATTTATTTTTAAAAAGATTTTATTTATTTGTTTGTTTATTTATTTATTTATTTTTAGAGAGGGGAAGGGAGGGAGACAGAGAGGAAGAGAAATATCAGTGTGTGATTGCCTTTCACAGGTCCCTGACTGGGGACCTGGTCTGCACCCTAGACATGTTCCCCTACTGGGAATCGAACTGGCAACTCTTTGGTTCTCAGGCTTGCGCTCAATCCACTGAGTCACACTAGCTAAGGCTAAAGATATTTATATTTTAGTTACCATTAAATTTAAGTTAAATCTATTGATATATATATATGTATACATGTATGTGTATGTACATATATTTCCATTATGTTTTCTGAATGTTTTCTTAAATGTGCAATATATTTTGTATAAAAATAAAAAATGTGCTTAAATAATTCCAAAGATTATCAACTTATCAAGTTGAGAATATATTATTTTCACGCATTAAATTTAGTAGAATATGTCTATAGAAAGCTTTATTTATTCACTTAAAACTTAGACTATATTTGTAATAGGAGGTTTACTTCATTCACTGATAGTGTGATAATTAACTGCTGACTAGAAACTCATTAATACCATTATAAATGATAACTCATATATAATACAGTGTATTTTCATAGAATTAAACACATACATATATGTGTATATATATATATTTCAAGTAAAATATACATCACTAATAAATTAATTCTAAAACACATTGCAGAATTTTGATTTCTTACAAGATCCATTATGGTCTTGGAACCATCATTACGATTTTCATTCTGTTGTCAAATATTACCAGGGGTCTTTAGCATGAGAAAGGGAGAGAGTCAAGCTTGCAGGGATTCACCTGTCAACAGGCGTTGAGTATAATCTGTCGACTGTCTGTGACCGTAACTACGTTATCATTCATCCTAGGTTACTTTTCTCTTTCAAAACTTTGTCACAGGTTAGTTTATAAAATGCCTTGCTAAAACAAAGATGCATGATAGATATCATTTTTAAAATAATGTATTTTCCAAAAAAACAAGATTAATTTTACTTTTTCTTAATGAATCAGTGACAACTCCTAAAAATTGAACTTTAATACCAACCCTTCATAAAATACCACTTCAGAGTTAATTCTACAATCTTGCCAGGATTTATGTCCACTGAATGACACTGGTCTGCATTTGGGGGCAGACCCACCCCCAGGGTGCCACTGCTACAAATACTGGGCTGCAATGCCCACAGATCCCCTGTGGGTTGAAAGGACTTATTCTGCTGCTTGTAGTCAAGATGTAACCAAACGACAGATGCAGCAGTTACTTTTTCTCTGAGAATTGCCCTCAGCTGAGGAGAAAAAATGGTTGAAGGTCATGTCCCTGTTTCCAGGGGCAGCATGGTTCCTATGACTAGTTGATGTAGGGATATAAAAGCCCGAATGTTTGGACCCTTAGTCCTACATGGGGACAACTCTGAAGGACTATCCCAGCCTCAGTGTTTACTGGAAAATTGTCCTAGGCCTTGTAATGACCAGATATTCTTTCTACCTAATTCTGCTTCCTACTCTTCCCTGATAGGTAATAATATTAAGTGCATTCCCTAATAAATCCCTGCATATTAACCTCAAGTAATTTTAGTAAATTCCTAGAATAACCAAAGTGCAATATCTCTGACTTTCTGTGATGGAAATTTAAATGTCCTTTATTAGTTAGAATTTAATATTTCTATACTTGTAAGCCTAGCAATATGACCATTTCCTCATAATTATGTCTTAACTTTATGATCTCAAGTAAATTTTTCTTTATCTTGAAGGTAAAAACAAAATGTAGGTTAAACTGTTCTTCCTTATTCTAATAGGAAATATCTATCTTTTTTTCCTTCATATATTTAATGAGAAGATTGTTTTACAAGAAATCAAAGGTTGGTTTCACATCTGAAAATGAATTAATGCAATATAGCAAACCAACAGAATAACAAAAATGATTATTTTCATAATGCAAAAAAAAAGCATTTATTAAAATTCCCCATCCATTTTTTAAAAATGTATTTATTTTTGGAGAGAGGGGAAGGGAGAGAGAAAGAGAGGGAGAGAAACCTTGATGTGCAAGAGAAACATCGATCTGCTGCCTCTTGCACGCCCAGGGACCTGGCCTGCAACCCAGGCATGTGCCCAGACTGGGAATCAAAATAAGACACTCCAGTTTGCAGGCCGGGGCTCAATCCGCTGAGCCACGCCAGCCAGGGCCACCCTGTCCATTTCTCCCTCTCTTTCACACAGACAGCAGAAAAAAACTACCAGTAAATGAAGAATAAAAAGGAACTTTATAAACTTGATAAAGTTCATCAACCAAAAAATTTTGTAGCTAACAGTTTACTGACAGGCTGAATGCTTTTCCCTTAACATCGAGAACAAGATAAGAATACCTATTCTCACTAGGCTACTTTCCTATGACTGATTCTAGGTATCACAATAAGTCAAGAAAAAAATAAAGGGCTAATAACTGAGTTTATTAGAATCCAGGATCAGTATAAAGAATTTTTATATGATGACAGACTCACAATTGACCAAATACATAAAATTTAAAAATTGCATTTAAAGAGTATTATAAAATAGAATCAAGCTATAAAATTATAAGACATGGAACTGAAAGTGGATGTACAAGAGCTGTGCATTGAAAACTACAAAATTTGATGAGAGAATTTAAGAATTCTTAAATAAATGGATTGAAGCACTGTGTTCCTGGGTCAAAAAAACTCCTTATTAATGGGAAATTCTTAAACTGATCAGCAGATTCAACAGAGTTCCCATAAAAATCCCAGAATTTTGTGGTGTGAATGGCAGCCTGATTCTAAATTCAGATGAAAACCTAGAGAACTGAAAAGGAAGGACAACCCTGTATGAATTTCGCTACCTGAATTTAACTCTTATTACAAACCTACAGTATTGAAGAGGGTATCAAATAGTGTCAATGTAGAGAAATTGACCAATGAAACAGAACTCTGAAATAGAGTCCAGAAACAGACCTACACATATGATTAATTTTTAACTCAGCTGGAACAATTCACTATCAACATGTAAAAGTATAAATTTTGATCCATGCTTCACAATATTTTTAAGTGAATTTGAAATGAACCATAGGCCTATATGTTAATGTAAAACCATAAACCTTTAAAAAATAGAAAAGAAAATGTTGTGACCTTAGGCTCTTATCTATGGCACAGAAAACAATTCATTACAAAAATTATGAATCAAATTGCTCAAATTTAAGCATGTCTGTTCTTTGAAAGACACTGGTAGCTGAATGAAATAACCATCTTTACAGTGGGAGAAAATATTTGTGAATCACATATCTGATAAAAATATGTAATTCAGAATACATAAATACAAAAATAGAAAACAAATCACTTAATGCATTTCCAGATGATTTAAACAGATAACTAAGGAACATAATACAAAGTCAAATAAACACTAAAAAAATTAAAGTTTATCATTAGTCATTAAAAAACGCCAATTGAATACTACAAGGAGATACTAATACATTCTTATTACAGTACCTAAATTTGAATAGGCTGAACACGTCAAGTGTTGACAAGGAAATGTAGGAATAGTACATTCATTCTACTCATGGGAATAAAATCGTAAAACCCCTTTGGAAAAGAGTTTGGCAGCGTTACAAAGGTAAAGACTTCATTTTTGGTGTTTGGTCCCTGACAGCTTTCAGGTACGCTTGTCTCTCCCTTTTTGCCCCACAGTTGAGCAAGACAGTAAAAAAGGCTACCCCTGCCCCTTTCCTTGCAACACCCCAAAAGTTCAAACCATGCAGCCACTGCCAATGGAAACCCTCGCGCTAGTTACATTTCTTAGATGCTAAAAAAGCCAAGTCACTCACCTGCCTTATCACAGACTGAAGCAGAGCTCTTCTTGTGGAAACATTGCATTGTTTGTTATATGGTTAATAAATTGTTTTTCATATTAATTTGGTTACTATGTGTCATTCATCTACTGCTAAATAAATTCCTGGGGCTGCGAGTGGTGTAAACAAAGTGGCCAGAAGGGGGCAATAGTTGACCAATTACAACAATTAAAAAAGGGTTTCTTTAAAAGGTAAACACAGGGTATCAATCATCTCATGGCTACTCATTTACCCTAGGGAAAAGACAGCATATATTCACACAAAGATTTGGACATGAATATTCATAGCAGCTTAATTTGTAACCGACTTAAACTGGAAATAACCATCAAAAGGTGATTGGAGAAACCAATCGGGGGAGAACTATATTATGATAATTATATTGAGTGAAATAAGCATACTAAAGAAGGTCACATACTACGTGATTCCATGTATTTAAAGCTCTACAAAATGTAAACAAATCAATAGTGACAGAAAGTAGATCAGTAGTTGCGTGGTGGGAATGATTGGAAGGAAGGGGTTGCATGAGGGGGTACGAAACCTTTTGGGTTATGGTTATAGTCATCATCTTGATATTGGTGATGGTATCACAGGTGGTACATATGTTGAAATACACAAAATTGTATAAGTTAAATATGTCAAATTTATTATACTCATGTCGCAAAAGTGCTTTTAAAAAAGATTCCCTTGTCTGTATTCACTTTCTGCCTGCATCGATCATTTTTCTTTGTTTCATTTTTTTTCTCTATGAAGTAGTTATTTATATTTCATACTATCCCATCATGGTAAAATGATATGCACCATTCTGTACTCATAGTTCTCTGCTTCCTTTCGCTCTCCTCGTGATACATCAATATCGACTGGCTTTGATTTCACATATCATGAACTCTTAGGATTCTTAGCAGGTGTTTCTTCCATCAGTAATATTCACCCACTCCTATTTTTCTGTAGCTAATGCAGTTTTTTCCTTGAAGACTCAAACTATTTGTCTCCTACTCCTTCACCCAAGCTTCAGTTTTAGCTGACCTTCGTCAGAACTCTAATATCATCCCTTGCTTATAGCAAAAGTTCCTAAAGGCTCTGCGTGCCTCCTCTGCTGCTTCTGTTGGCTTCTCCAAGCAGCGGCCTTGGATTCCAGGGCTGCTAGCGGAGGGAAAGGTGCACAGGCGTCACCATCGAAGCGTTTGCTGAGCGGAGCACAGCTCCACTTCCTCCGCGCACGGCTCTGTTCCTCAGGAGAGCCACTAAAATTGATGTGAATCTTTTTTAATGCATTGAATCATTACCTGTGTAATTATATGGACATCTGCAAGCTCTCGTTTCAAAAAAGAACTAAGAATTGGCTTACACATAAAAATGTTATGATATTTAAAACCAAACCAGACCATGTAAAGGAAGCAGTCACTTTGGTTAAGCCACATACAATTTAGGAAACACATTTTACTCTTAAATGGAGGGATAAAAGAAACATTATAGTCAAATAGTGTTTTGATGATAAAAATATCAAATATTCATATGCAAATATTGTTTTATTATGTATAAATTATTACTTATGCATTAATGTTAATTAATAATATATAAGTAATGTTATAAGTAATATAAGTAACACTCTAAATAATATGTAACTAAAGTTATGAATATGTTTTAAATTACTAAAAATAATTCTACCTATATTCATTACTTTTGCCTTTGGGAAATGAATGACATTGTGGAAAACATAAGTAAATCAAAATATCTCTTCAAATGGATCATTTTTGTATTACCTATGCTAAAAGAAAATCAGATTGAATCATAACTTTATTTTTGGTGCTATTTTATTTGTGGAGTATAAATATATTTTTTGAAAAAGACATTTTTAAATTGTTTTTTTTTTTGGTGATTTTTTATTTTTTATCAAATCAGTGAATGTTTATCTTAGTCAGGCAGTGAGATAAAGCATGCCTATTTGCTAGCAAGGTCATTCGGAATCAACCCAGCTGGCAAACCTCTTTGAAAGGAGGTTGACTATAAATCAGGCATCATTTACTCTAGCTCAAGCCAAACTGCTCTACAGAGAGTACACATTAGAACGCATTTGTTGGATATTAGAATCTGATAACTTTGTCTAATAAGTATTTATTTCCAAGGGGGTAGACTTTTGTCATTTTAGTTTTACTTTAGTCATAACTAAACTATTACTACTTTAAATTTTGTTTAAAAGATGACCTGAACAAAGAATAGACAGATGCAGCTAAAAATACAAGGGTGGGTAAAGTAGGTTTAGAGTTGTGAGTATGCAAAACATAGAGTTTATTCTTGTATTATTATTTATTAATTATTGTCTTATTCTCCTTACAAACAACTGTAAACCTATAATACTTTTGCCCCACCTTGTAAATAAGCCAATAAAAGTAGTTTATTTATCTTCCAAAAAAATCACTCTTTTAACTTGAATTGAAAACCAACATTTGTTTTCCTAATCTATCCATTTCAAATATCAGCTTCTTCATAATTGTTAGAAATTTGTTGAAAAAAAGAGTTGATGCAATACCAGAGAAAACTTCAGCTGTTTTATTACAACAGTAAATGTAATCTTTGTAGTCAAATGCTTTCTTATTATTTGAATTCCATCACCTTAACGCGCCACCCGTTTTGTCTGACACCGTCAAATGCTTTCTTATTATTTGAATTCCATCACCTTAACGCGCCACCCGTTTTGTCTGACACCGTCAGTGACGCGCTGGAAGAACGCAGCACACGGAGGGTGAGCCCAGGGAAGGCGGGCCGTCTGTGGAGGCGGCAGCTGCATTTGGCTCGGTTTTTCGTTACTGAAATCTCCAATAGTGACCAGGAAACAAACAAAAAAAAACAGCTACAACAACAATAAAAAGACAGAACCATGGTTATGTTTGGTTACTGGTCCAGGGTTATCTCCCACAAACTGAAATTGTTTACAATAATTGAGAATAACATTCATCTCTTCTGGATAGACATATTTCCTCATTGTTGATCTATATTAACATTCCTTGATACAGATCCACCTGAGCGTTCAAAGTCAGTGTAAAAAGTTTATTTGACAGTCAAGAAGTAGGCAAAATTGAGCATACGTCTGAACCAGAAATCAGGAGTTAGTGGATATAAAATCATGTTCTATTAGATACCAAGAAATAATATATTTTTTATCAAGGTTATGAATTGGTTTTCACTTGAGACTGAACAGAATGTGAAAAAATGAAAGAAACTTGCAGAAGAAAATTCAATTGAATTTAAAATATAGAATTCATTTCTTTTTTTAGTAGTTTTTTTAAATATATTGATGTTTTTATATCTTTTTAAATAAGAAAGAAAAGAACTGGAAGTATTTTTTTCTGTCACCATTGTATCCCCATTAGATGCTCTTCCACCTAAACCCATCCCGTCCCCACTTCAATCACCACACTGTTGCCCATGTACACAACTTACTTCCTTTTTTTTGCTATATCCAAATAAAATACAATAAAAGAAAAAATCAAAAAGAACTCTGAAAAGTAAATAGAGAAATATGAAAAAGAACTTAGAAGTAAGCAGAAATAAATACACTGAACATTAAAACCCATGTGCCATTTTCATGTAAATTCCTTAAGTATTTATGTATTTACAATTGATCAATTTATCACACTGAAAAAGAATATTAACTTCTACATACATTATTTATTTTTGATTTCATAATCAGTCATTTGCATTGAGTTATTTCGACCAGAGAAAGTTGCCACCCTGGAAGCTGAGGAAATTGCAGTTGCTTCTACCTCCCCAGAGCAATTTTAGCAACTAACTGGCTACCCAGGGAGTGACATTTTCCTGTTCTATTAGTGACAAGTGTTATTTTTATACCTCTCATGATCATTCCTCACTCTGTTTACATGTGTACCTTAATCTATGCTCCTCTTCCCACTCCATTCCAATTCTTTCCAATTTCAAGAATTTGGAATACATCTCAGAAGTCCAAGAGTGTTGTAGAGTTAACAGAGTACAGTGTGAGGGTTGTGAATTCACAAAAGTAAAATAATATGTGATCATTGACCTTTAATATTATCCCTGCCTTTGGTGCACAGAGTCTTGGTAGAGAAGTCAGTTTTCATTTTTAAAACATGCTAGGCTCCCATTATTGTCCTGAGAATCAGTTGCAAACATAGAATGATCCAGGGGTATAAATAATGAATTTTTCATATCAAGTGTTGGTAAGCGAAATAAAGGAAACTGCAGTTTGTGGGCTCAGTGCAGCGGGAATGGTCTTCCTGAGGCTGTGCAACACCATGACCTTGACTATGTTTAATTGTTTTTGTTAGATTTCTGCACCCAAATACACCACAGAAAGCTCAACTCAGCATGTCTGATATTACACTCATCATTACTACCCTCAGATACAGTCTTCTCATTATGCTTAACTTACTAAAGGCTTACCACCAATCACCTACTTGTCCAAGTCAGCGATGTGCCCAAGGTAAAGGTCTTTCTGAACTTCTTCCCCTCATCCCTATAGCCCCATTGTCTTTCTCTAACTCTTATTGATTCTACCTTATTAAAAACAAAAAACAGAAAACCCCAAGATAATGAACAGAAGGTGTATTAAATGCATGTAGTATTCTATTAAATTCTGGTAACAATTACATTAAGTAGACATCATCATTAATTTCATTTTAGATAAAGAAAGAGTTGTATACAAAAGTTAATTACCTGGCCCAATACCAGATACCTAACAATGGTGGAGCCAGAATTTTAATCGAGTCAACCTGGCTGCAAATCCCAAGTACTTTCCTACTGAATAAAGAAAGTTCAGGACTTGTTACTAAACTTTGGTGGAGGCTGTAGGTCAGGGAGGATTCAAAAATTCCCCCATGTCTTTTACTTAAATCACTGGATAGACTTACTAAGATGGCAACAACAAGGAGAGTAAGTTCGGGGGGTAAATAGAGTCAAGTGTAACATTTGATATGTTTATTAGATAATCACATGGACGTGCTGAGTAGACAGTTGGCTAAATGAGTCTGAAGTCTGAAGAAGTCAGGGCCAGAGATAGCCACTTGGGAGTAATTGAAATAAAAATGAATTTAAAATTATGGAACTGGATGAAAGCTTTAGAATTAGCAAAGATAAAAACAACTTTTTGCATCTTAGTATTTATTCAGTTTCTAAGCCATAATAGGTGCTTCATAAGTATTTGTTGAATAAATGAATACATATAAATAGGATCTCATTATATATCAGGTACTAGACCCACATTGACACATGAAGAGTCACCGAAGATTGCTCCTCCTTTTAGCTGTTTCCATATCTGTTTATAAGCTAAATGAGTGATATGAAGTATATTACAAAGTAAAATAAAATGAGCCAATCCACAGAGTTATAAAATTCTAGTTCGGGGTTCAGATTTGACAGTTTGATTTTAGGCAAGTTACTTAACGAAACCCCTGGTTTTGTTTAATAAATTGAACTGGATGTTCTTTGTAACTTGAAAGTTATAACAAAGAAGGAGCTAGCAAATGTAAACAATCTAAACAGAAATAACACAAATACATCTAAGTATTCAATAGCACAGAGCAAGGAAGTGAATCAAGCTTAGCTGAGGTTTCAGAGAAATGAAATTAAGGAACAAACTTCCATTTATATAAAATAAAAGACAAGAATTTCAGAAGGCTAGAGGGCGTTGCTTATTGCAATCTGGTAATTTGCTTGCTTCTCAGCCTCACTTCTAGGGACGCATGCCAATGATTAATGTTTTTTAGCATTAATCATTGGCAAAAACCACTATTTTTATGGTGACATGCATACATCTACCGAAGGAAATTTCCTGACCGGACAGCCACCAACATTGCCTCCATGATTCTTAGATGTATCAGTTCTTAGGAGGAGTTGGCATTCATTATGCTTAATGACATGATCATTATCGATTTCCTCTGTGTCACTAGGGGAGAAGACACAATTATCTTGTATTTCAAACACCTTTTTTGGGTAAAATCCAGCAATTAATAACATGTGATATGATAATTATTCATTTTCTAATAGACATTCAGTCTTTTCTTATATTTAGCTCACATTTACAATAGCAGAATTATACAAATATCTGGAAATAAAAACCAAAAACAACTCCTCTCACCCTTGCAAATGCCCCACATCAACTAACTCTCTCCCACCTATGATTTAGAAGAAAAGGGAAGAATGGGAGGTTGCAATTGTTCTTTTCAAGCTGTGTCTTTTATCTACTTGGATAATTTTTTAAAAACTGTTATGCTTCATTGAAAATGTAAAATAATCACTTACTTAATGGACAACAAAGTGTCAATTAAAAATGTTCATCACACACCAACTTTGAGAAAGGATCTGTGATATTGGTGTCTGTTTTTTTAAATTTATTTTTATTGTATATTCCCATCACCATTTGCTCCCCAGATACCCCCTCCGACAATCACCACACTGTTGTCTATGTCGTGAGTCCTTTTCCATTTTTCCTTAATCCCTCCAATCCCTGCTCATCCCCCCAGGGCTGTCAGCTTACTACCTACCTACGAGTCAGTCTCTAATTTGTTAGTTCAATTTTTTCATTAGAGTCTACATATGAGTGAAATCATATGGTATTTGTCTTTTTTTTACTGGCTTTCTTTGCTTAGTGTAATGTTCTCCAGGTCCTCTATTCTTTTTATTTAGACTGTCAGTTAATAATAATTTTAAATGAGGAGAACTCCAACCAGGTATAATATTTGAGCCCAAAGCAGTCTCCCTTTGAGACCAGCTGTCAAATTCATCATAAATCTCAATTGTATTACTTTTAATAATGCAATTTTGGTTTAATTATTTTACTAGCATTAACAAATGGTTGGTAAGATCTATTTTATTATTTTTATTAATGTAGGCTAGGTATAATTAAATGTTAATGGTATAAACCACAGTAACTATACCTTAAATTTATTGTATGTTTTTAAAAAATGAATGATTAGGGGAAAATAAACAAAGCTCCAAGGACCAGTTAAGTATTTGAAGGTTCCTTTCTGCTCCTCTGTGAGTTCCAGAATGACTATGGGAATCAGTGATGCACACAGACACAACTGGATCCTTCTTTATTTAATTATCACATATATCCAATATTCAATTGGCAGCCTGCAGGCTAAGGAGTGACTGAAATACAATTTTTATAAACAGAGTTCACAAATTCCTCATGTTTTGGAAATATGATTTTCAGTTACCTTAACATTACAAACTTCCCTCCTTTCAAAATATTTTGTTTTTCTCTTCAGAGTAGGATTCATTAATGAAATAAAATAGTGCTCTGATATAAAGTTGTGTGACTGATCTGAATAGGAAGAGTCACCAACTCCTTATGGGAAGGAAGCACTGGTAGACTCACATGGTCATACCTGCGTCTACTCAGCTTTGGGGTGAGAATACTATTTATGTAGATGAGGTAAAGAAAAGAAAATATACCATGCAAGGAAGAAGAAACTTCACTGGAGGGATGTACCTTGATATCCTGTCTGGAAAATTTATTTACCTGGTTATATTTATTCATAAGAACCTTGGCTATTCTTAGATGTTTGTGTCATTTGCATAACATTTCTTGATTTAAACATAATCATAAAATTCCAGTATTGCACATGATGTTTCCTATAGGTTATGTCAAGTTAAGCAAATTTTCCCATTATACTATCAGATTTTACCTCATATAGTCTTACAAATTTTGATAAATGATTTATTCTGAATTTTATAAAATCCTTATTTTTCTTATCTTTTCTGTTATGTAGTGAAATTTATTATTTTTCTAATGTTCACACAAGGTTATATTGTTGGAATGTAGCAATGGTCATAATATTTTATTTTGTTTATAAATTGCTGAGTTTGGTTTCCCATCACAGCCACTTCTACTAACATTTTACTGGTAAATATATATAACTAACCTTATAAGTTGATGGGCATTTAAACTTCATTTTTTAAATACTTGTATATTTTTAACTCAATGTTTTTAGATGTGCTGCATATACCAGGAGTTCTTCTGAAAATGTATTTAACTGTAGTGTATGGAAAATAATTTTTCTTTTATCATTTCTATCATTGAATTTCAGTTACTTGCCTGCTTAATTTTTGAGCTCAATTATATTCCAAATAGTTGAGATAGCGATGCAATGCAATTCTAGATGTGAAGTGTTATTTTTAAAAAATTAAGATTTTTTTCTTTAGTTGGTTTCCTCAAAAAGATGACTTATTAATAAAGTTTGTGTTGTTTCCAAAGTAATTTGAAAGAAACCCAAAGAGTCTTTCTTCAAACATTACAAATCTACTCCATTAGCTTTTTCTGTTATTAAGCTCTCCAATCTTGTAAAAGCATTCACATGTACTTTCCCTGGGAAGCAAGGTTGTAATTCATATCAGAGAAAAAAATTAGCAGACAGGAATCAAGACTTAAGTTCGAATGGGAAAAACATGCTAAGAGAATACTAGAATAAAGGTGAGGATGTCTGGGTCTGTGTGAAGAGCAGAGCATCTACACAATATCTAATATACTGATAGTAACTACGTATAATGATATCCTTCTCCAAGCCAGGGACTTGACAGACATTCAACTCACGAGTAACCCTATGAAGCAGTATTGTTATCAGCATTTTAAAAATGGAGAAAATAAGGAACGAAGTCTGTAAATAAAACCACCGCTAATAAGGAAAAGAACCAACTACTACTGTCTGAATAGATTCTCTGTGACCCACCCTTCACTCTTCAAACTAAGCTGTAAGCATTCTCCCTGAAAGGAAGAGAAGGAAGAGATAACATATCAACATCACCAAGGGACAGATGAGTTCTTCTGTCATATATTGAAATACTATTGATTTCTTCAAGTCAAGATAATGCTTGGTCAACAAACCTCAAACAGATTTTCTCCAATTATATTTATTTTATTGAGAAATTAACTTACAAGCCCACACAGCTTCACAGAGCATCATGGAAGTCTACCAAAGTAGTCCACAGTATTGCAATTCATTCTTGCGGGCATACTTTCATCTGCAATGATAGACGCGGACGACAAGGAACACACAGATAACGTGCATGGGGAGGCTATGCACACTAAGATGGATTGTGTGAGCTCTCTAAACCTGGGTAGAATACATCATTTGAGAAGCTCAGTGCAAACAGGAAATGGCTCTTGTTCAAAAAGCAGTCAATAATTTCTTATTAAAAGTGCCAGGATATAATGCTTTATTGCTTCTCCTGTAATATCTCTCTCTCTTTCTCCCCCTCTCTGTTGCTCTCTCTCTCTTTCTCTCTCAACTTGGCAAAGTGGTTTTAGAGGTTATTTTATGTCATTCTCAATTTTAAAAAATTAAAAATTTTGATAGCACACAGATTCTACTCTTTATTTTAATATCTCATAATTCCTGTTATTAATACAAATATAAGAACTTTAATTTTAGGCAGAATTACTGCCACTATGCAATTCATATTCATAGCCCATGCATACATATACCAGGATAGTGAAAACACTGCCTAAAACAAGCTCTACTTTTCTTTGAAATATAAGTGATACACAACATTATATTAGTTTCAAGAGCACAGCATAATGATTTGATATTTGTATATACAGCTCGACTCTTTTTACTTCATGATATACTCACATTTTACCAACACTTTCTTCATGGGTTTACTAATGAATAACTAATAAAGCCAATCCTGTTCTTAACTCATAAACTTTTAAATAGAAAAAAGTTTGATCTGTTCCTCAATGTATCACAGCTTATGGGTACAAAGACAGAGATCCCGATTTTAATGCCAGTATCTCTTTTCCACATATAAGACAACAGGAAACAGACCAGAGCCTGGGTCTAGGAGAGGCACTGTGATTTCACGAAGCACTAAAGGACTATTTCTGCTGTCATTCTGATAAGTCATTTTAACTTTGCAGGTTATCGATGACATTTCATCTAGAAATTTATTTAAAAAGTAAGAGAAATCATGCTTAATGTCCAATAACATATTTATAAACTATGATTATAACAGTGGTAGTTTTTTTCCAAAATACTATTTTCTTTGTACTGGATAAAACAAAATAAGATCCTTTAACATGTCTTTATAGAGATAGTTAACATTTCTCCTCAAGCAGGAGTGCTTAATTATCAAGAATATCCCAACAAATATATGTGTTGGATTTTTTCCTGATTCTAAATTTCATGTGAAATAAAAAGTTAATTATCACAGCTGCTAAGAGAATAAATCTTAAAAGTTCTTACCACACCAAAACAATAGTGTGCCTGTGTGAGGTGATAGATGTGTTAACTAGCCTTTTGGTCATGATCTTGTCATGATATATGATTATACGAATATCAGATCATTTACATTGTACAACTTAAACTTACACAGTTATATATCATTTACATCTCAATAAAGATGAAAAAATTTTAAATGAAAAAATGTTGATATCACAAAAGGAAAATTGAGATATTAAATCTTAAACCATGATTTCATCTATATTATCATTAAATGACTAGACATAAATATCAGAAAATTCAGTATCAAATTAAATTGTGGATACTTATCTCAAATATTCTTTCAGCTTACTCACTGCAGCACAAACACAATGAAATAGTCCACTTCAGTTTCTCATTTTAAAAAATCTGAGGACTAAACAGCATCCTATAATCCTATAGCAAAACATCGAGTGCCCACAGCTAATAGGCCAAAGTATCTCATGCCCCTGAGCGCACTCCTTCCAGCCGGGTTGCAAGCTCACAAAAAGCCAGTTGTGAGGGACTTTCACTTCTGGCCTTGAGGGCTTAACTTGTATAACATCGATCCTGTCATGACAGCCAATACAGAAGGTATGTAAGCTACTCCCACTGGCCACCGTGACCACCGCCGCCACCACCAACAGTAAGAGCATCAATGAGTAATCAAGGTAAGTCCAATGGGTACAATCCTTGAGCAAAGGAAAAACAAGGACGTGAGCCTAATGTTTGTGATTCTTTTCCTCACGCTGTCCTGATTGTTAAAAGTAAGCTGTAATAGGCAAAAAGAAAAAAAAAAAGACAGAAAGCTAAAGACTGTGGGAATTTTTAATCATACAGGGATTTTGCATAAGAATTTTCCTTTCAATGCCTCATCTTACTTGACTGACTTAGTTCAGAATTATAAGTGACAATATTTAATAAATAAAAACATCTTTCTCTTAATCTAATGGCAAACATAATACATTCCATTTCATCATAACATTGTTAGTATATTTTCCATGACTCTGACACTTTCATTTTTAAAATAATTTTACAACAAATTTCATAACATAGCAAGAGTGTCTAAACTAGGACAATGTGCCTTAGTTTTAATTTTTATTATCACCTAGAGACTGAATCCACTGAAGTTTCATTTGCATAAAAATTCCCACTGTATAGTTCTGCATATTCTTAATGCTGATACTCTACTCCCCAACTAAATCTTTCTTATAAGTAAAATCAAAATGACCTAGTATCCATTCACAATAGTCTGAAAGACCCTGAGGAGTTTCCAATGCTCTCTTCTTTACTCACTAAGATTATAGAAATATGCCGCTGAAAGACACTTTAATGAAGACATTTGGCTTATATTCAATACCAAAATCGAGACAGATTATCACAGCAGCTAGTCAAATAGTAATTATCTAGCCCTAGCCCCTGGAGAACAATTGGTACTATTTGACACCACATCTAGCAACTGTCAATATCCAGCAGTTTTCTTTGAAAATTCAGAGTTGATGTCAAATAAAAACAAATGCAAATCAAAGCCATGAATTCTTGGACCTTAATAATTTGCTTGCTGTTACTAACAAAGTTCATTCAGAAGACTTAAATTTTACAGGGATGGGCATCTGGTCATATGTCTGCTCATAAAATGTACACATGAGAAGCATTAAATTTATTTCCCATGGGAAGAAATAAGAAAGAAAAAAACAAAATTCAGCTTAACACAGAAAGTCAGTTGTGAACTTCTGGTTGTATTACGTGCTTCTAACAGTTGGTTTGAATTTAAAAACACAGACAAAAAATAATTAAATATCAGGATAAACCAGAATATTAAAACAAGATTCAGTACCTATAAATAGAAAAAAGTAACCTTAATGTAAGTCAGAAGAGTATTATTATAGATCCCAAACTCTACGACCTAAAAATTTTGAGGTGCATCAATGATTTAACAACATTTTAGAGAAAATAAACCTGACCACAGAATTAAATAATATTAACACAATTTTAACATATTGGTGGTAAAAATGTATTCTTTGGTTACAAATGCTGAAATATAAAAAACCACATATTATAATAATGATAATTTATGATTGTTATCCAAAAAAATCAGAAATTATTTTTATGCTGAATCATAAGCATGAAAGTAGAAAATATAAAACTCTTAGATATAGAGGAAGAAAATAATGTATATTTAGTGGGTAATTGAATATCATTCTCAGAGCAAATTATAAAATTCAGGAATCACAAAGTCATGTACTCCGAGTGGTCATATGGGCATAGCAGATAAATGAGTGGTAGTAATTCAAGGTTTGAGAGAAGGGAATTTTGTAAACTGGGCACCATGTGCTCTGTCAGCAGAACAGTTGAAGATGAAAGGTAACAGTGTTTCCTTAAGGGATGGGCTACTCTGGGCAGAAAACCAAACATACAAATGAGCCAAGGGAGAGAGATGCCATTACTCTGATACTGCTTCTCCTTTGGTACTGAAGTCATTTCCTGTGATGGCTTCATGATAAGTGTCAACTTGACTGTCCATGGAATGCCCACATTAAACATTGTTCCTGGGTGTGTGAGTAAGGGGGTTTGGGGATGAAATTAGCATTTGAATTGGTGGATTCAGTGACCTAGACTGCCCACCCCAACATGGCAGCCATAATGCAATTCATCGTGGATGTGAATAGAACTAGAGGCAGAAGAAAGACTGCCCCTATTTTCTGCCTCACTACTTGAGCTGACATGTCTCATCTTATCTTCTCTGGACTGGAACTTACACCATTGATCTCGTTAGGAATCAGACTTTCTGGGGTCTCCAGCTTGCAAACAACAGACTGCAGGACTTCTCAGTATCCATAATCATGTGATTTAATTCCTCAGAATAAATGCCCTTTTATATTGGTTCTGTTTCACTGGATAACCTTAATACACTTCTCCAACCTAAAAGTCACATTGGATATTTTGATAAAATTATGGTTTCCTGACAGAAAGACATATTTTAGTCACCACCATGGTCCTTGATACCAAATTCTGAGAATTTTCATGATCTTTGAAGAGGCTGCAAATATTTTCCTTATACTGCCTTATATAACAGGGGTTCTAAGTCTATGGTCTTTGTTCATCAGTAGTGGCTAGATTTTCCAGAGAGACAAACTTTTCCCAGTTTTTGACTTTTCCTTGATCTCTATTCTTACATGAACATAGAGAACTAGTCAAATGATTCAAGTAAGAATGACTTCCCCAAATCATTTTAATTTTATTATCTTATTGTCTCATGGATGCTCCTAATTTAGCCCTTACCTCAGAGTGACTATTGTTCCAGCTTTTTGGGAAATGTTACTCTCTCTTTCCTACCTGTATTTCTTAATATTCTGGATTCCGGATTTTTTTATTATTTTTCTATCTTCCTGTAATCATAAAATCAAAGTTGTACATAATTTGAGAGATTAGTGGGAGCAAGTTATGGGGTGCAGAACTTTCTTTGTTTCAATTTCATGCGACTAATTTTAGTTTCTGAGAAAATTATCACCAATATGAAAAATCTGAACCTTTTCTGGTGTTGATAAGGTGATGAGCAGCTCCTTAAAACATTACTGACAGTTTTGATTATAGACCTTACATTTGATATAGGAGCATGTCATATTATTGATATGTTTAAAAATTTGGCAATACATCTAAGATTGTTCTCATTTTTCCTACGAGAAAATACTGAAGTTATTCAACATGGTGGTATAAAATATAAATGAAGTTATTTATTAGGTACTGTAAGTCAAGCTTTACCACAGGTCACTACTATAAATGAAATCTATGCCTTGCAGACTTTCTGACATCAGCAAAATAAAAATAATTGGATCATACTTCACCTGCAAATGATGCTAAATTCCTTATTCAAACCTTAAAAGTTATTATTTTATGCCTAGAACAATTTGTGCAAATGCCTAATTATCTATATGCTATAGAAGAAAATGTTTAAAGGTTAAAAAATAAAATATTTTTAGTTAATGGCAAATATACTATTCAAACATGCTTCTGGTGAAATTAGCTTTTGAAGTGAGTTTCGGAAGCAGTGTTTTTTTTTAATCTTTTTCACACCTTATTTTCTTATTTTTGTGAAAAATAGTATCCATAGAAATAGTCTAAATAAAGAGTTTATCAAGGTCTTGGAGTAACTGATACAAGTTTGGAAATGAAACATAAAAATGTCTCCATGCAATGTTCAGTTTAAATCTGATACCTTTTGGAAGATAATTTACTTCAATGTATTTATATTCAAACTGAATTTGAACTACTTCCAAATAAGAATTGCTTACTGACTTGATGAAAACCAGAACAAAATAATAAAATTATACTTGTTGGTATTTTTTGGTTCTTTTAATGGCTGCAGATTCATTTGTATAAATTTTTGCAAAATGGTAAACCGCAGTAATTTTATAAATGTTTGCCATATACCCCAATAAGTATGTTAGAACAATTATTGTGCATTTCCATTTAACAACCTAAGTACACTACACCTGAGGAAAGTTCCATTGAAAGTTTGAGTCAAATTGAAGCATATTAAATAGGCTTTTTCTTTGCATTCTTTCATTATGCCCTTTAGTAAGAAAAATGCTTTCTGTGTGCCAAGCGCGGTGATAGATACTAAAGATTCCATGGTGAATGAGACATAGTTCCTGGTGTTCATGTTATTACATGGTTGCAAAAACTGTTACTGCAAAAAAACTAAATATTGCAATACGTGCTAAATTTAAACTGTGCACATACAGCAGAACCAGAGAGTGAGGGTAGATGCACACAATAGAGAGTAACTCCAGGTACCTTCATGATATAGAAAGTAAGGCCCATGAAGGCAAGGACTCAATATGTCTCATGTACCATTATGTCCCTAAAGTTTTCCAGAGTATATGACCCATAGCGGCATTCGGTTAATAGTTGTGAACTGAACGAATGAATGGCTAACATTTTTTCTATAGTGCCAATCGGTATCCTTTTTAGTACTTTACTTAAGCATAGAACTGAAAGAGGAGGATTCTACAATACCGTGAAAAGAATGGGAGACATTTTTTCAGGTAGAAGAAAGAGTAGTAGGTAAAATAGTTAAATGTGGGAAAGACTGCAGCACTGAAAGGCTAATGTGGCTTCTGAAGCATTATCAGTAGGTGATAAGGCAGGAGTTATGTTGGAGTTATTAGCACTGTCTACTTTATGTATAATATTGCAGGCCGTTACAAAGTTAAATTTTTTTTTCAAAGTCATCAAATGGGAGTAAATTCTATGAAAGGCTTTTAACAATTCCAAACTAATAAAATGGTCCTAATGAATTATAAAAGAGAGTGTTATTGCACACTGTGAGCTACAATCCACCTTCAGTATTCCTTGCTATACACATCTATTGTCTAACTTTATTTGGACAATATAAGTGTAGATATTGAGTTTGGATGAGGAGATATAAAAAGTTATTTAAATATTTTTTAATTTATTTTCTAGAATTTAAAATAGCATACTTGTCCTCAGTAAAGATTGTGTATAAAAATATATCCAATCTGTTGATTAATGAATTTAAATACTGAGAATTTAAATAACAAAATTTGAGATGACAAGGGTTATCTGACTATAATTTAGAGACATAAAACATTTCATGTAGGAAGATGCTATGTCATTGAAAAATGTATACAGATGCTGTATACTAAGAGAATGCAAAAAAAGTTTACACGTAAAAAGATAAAGAAAGGAACATGAATTTTGTATATCAATACTAATGGAAGTTGCAAACTGGTGTCTTGTTGGGTCAAATCTTCCTGCAATATTTTTAAAGCATTTGACCACCCATGCTCGACTTAATCACAGGCCCCAACACACTTTATTATATCATTTCCGCTGTGTATATGTAAGTTATTTCCTGGTCACTGTAAGCACCTGAGTTTTAATCCTTAAAAAGGAACTGAAAAGAAAAAAAAAGAATAGAAAGCTTTCAAATGCATGTTGCATAGCAAACGAAGTAAAAAGGTACAGTTTATAAACATCAACTTTATTTTATTCTTACAAATAGTCTGAACTGATAGCCAAATTTATAGCTATATATTTCTTAAAATTTTATTGAGATATAGCCATACACATTTATGTGCATGTAATCAATTGTTGTTTCCACACTATAATGGTAGAAACCATATGGCCTGTAAAGTCAGAAGTATTATCATTTTACCTTTTAATGGGAGTTTGTGAATCCCTGGTCTAGATAAAATAACAATGTAAAGTAAGGTGTTTTTAATTATGTGCAGATACTATCACATTAACACACACAATATATAAGGAACTTACTACGTAGTTTTTCTTATTAACAATTGCACACATTCTTTGTGTTATAACTTGTCCAAAGATGTCCTGCATCAATACACAAGCAGAAATGAAATTCATTTGTTGATTTATCAACAACATATTATTAGCATAATTTAGTGGAGTCTGAAGAGATCATTGCACAGGTGGTCAAGCTACCCACCTATTATCTTAAAGTAATACCACTTGCACTGAAAAATAAATGAAACAAATACCTAAAACTGAATATAAACAAGAAAGTTGAATTTCTAAGTGAAGTACAAAAGAATGGTAAGAAAAGCATGGCATGAAAGTAGAATAGATTTTAAAAATAAAACTAAATGCACATTCTGACCTTGATTATATCTCCTGCAAATATTGTCAAGTAGAAGGAAAGGTGAACAAATCGTATCATCATCAATCCAACTTAATTTTCAGCGTCTGTCTGTCTATCCGTTTGCCTTTTAAAATAAAGTGCAGATGCAGGTTTTAAAGCACCTCTCACATGATTAATAAGGGCAGCAAAGTACAGAAACGTAAAACGGCCCTGTCTCCTTCATCTGTTCTTCTGGTGCAGTGATTAACCTTTGAGTTTATGAGTATTTTTGCACTTGCTTCAGATAAAGTATTTTATGAGTTCCTCCCTTCCAGGCAACTTGGATTAAACTTATCAGGCCCAGAAAGATAGTGACCCAGAATGGCTATTTCTTTTAAAATCATAATCTTCCTTCTTTATCTGAGCATTTCATGCACAAATCAGATGGAAACATTAAGGCAGATATGAGACAACTTGCTAAGGTCATATTTTACACCATATGCATCACTCATGCTTAATTTATTTGCAGACCCACCTAAAGACAGATTGCCATACATTATAAATGCTGAGAATATGAAAATATCATTTTTGCTCCCCATTAATTCCCATTTGGAATGGCTCCTGACTTTACAAAACTTTTTGGCAGCATGCTCACTGATGACTGATCACTTCTTTTCAGTGCAGAAATAGGGCAGAAGTAAGAAGATTTATTTTTCAGTAAATTCCTAATGAAATAACAAAGTATGTTGGGGTAACTCCAACTCCCAAAACCATGCCAACCTCCAAAACCTAGCCAGTAAAATATTTTGAGACTGTACATACATCTCATTTGAAGGAGTATTTAACTCAGTTTCAGAGATAGCCCCCAGTCCATGATAAAGGAATAAGCTTAACTTCTTTTTCCACAGTCTACCACTTGCCATCTTCATGTATGTCAGGAAAATACATAATCCTGAAACCTCTCTCAAACATAGCTGTTCACATACCACATACAGTGTGAATCTGATCTGATGTAAGGCAAGACATCCTTCTCATTACAGGGCACCCCATTTTGATCGTCACCACTTCGTCTTTTAAATATGGACAAAGAACACCACCAGCTGAAAAACAAAAATAAGAAAAGAGAATTTTTTTGTCCACGAACATCTACTGTAATCTATGTAGTCTGTAGTGCCAAGTTTTTGTGTTTTTTTTTTCCTACTACTGGGAATGCCACATATACCTGAAGCAGTGTTGCAGGAAAAAGGGGACAGAGACAGATGAAATGAGTCAAGCATAGATGGGATTTAATATAAAATATTCTCTGAAATGCACTAGTATTAGGAAGAAAAATAACAGAGGATTCCCTGGGAACACATTGTGTCTTTAGGAAGAGTTTCTGTTGGTAAAACAAAACAATATACACACACCAAAATGATAATAATAATTTTTATACACAATTTATTATATTAAGGGGAGGCGTGTGAATGAGCCAAGAGATGGTTTCAAGAGAGATTTAGAAGCTGAGTGCGTCACAAGGGAGGGCGTGAGTAACATCATACACTGGTTTACGAGATGATGACTTGACCCATTTCCAGTGGGACTGCGGTTGGTGTTCATGACTGGACCTGCATCCACCATATGGCATCATCCCTGTATTTTTGTTTAATTTTTGTTCCTGACAATTAAACCTCTTCTCAAACATTGTTTTAAGAAATTTTGTAAATAAGAAGCACATATCCCCAACTAGGAGATGTGTAATCTTAGATTTTTGATAAAAATTCTAATTAAGAATTATTGGCTTTTTCATCAGAAAAAAAAATCTGAATTCTGCTATCCAAATCATGACTTGCCGAAGAAAATTTTGAAAAAAAAAAATTCTGGGGCTAATTTTAAACGTGCAAAAATGCATACATATTTCTCAAAATTGCAATACTTTTTTTCCTGAGAAAGACATCAAACCAGCAGTTCTGAAAAGAAGTCTATAGTGCCAAGTTTTGGGTTTTTTTTCCGTACTACTGGGAATGCCACATATACCCGCCTATTTCCATGAAGGCTGGTTGGTTATTTGAATGGGAATCATACTGGCAGGTGTGGTAGGAGAAATAAAAAGGATGAAGAACAAAGTCTCTGGACTGGAGCATGGCCACTTTTCTGCTGGCCGTTGAGTCTACCTGGGCAGAAAACCAGAGCGGGTCTGTGCTGTCTGAGAATCACCGGCCCTCCGCAAGCGCTGCAGCACATCGGCTGAGTCAGATGAGACCACTGACGTCTGTACGGCCCGGTCAGGGTAGCTTCGGTAAAACAACTTCAGAGTCACTACTTCGCTCGGCCTTAGAATCATTGGGGCAATTGTTTCTTTCCTCTTTTCATGTATAGACCCGTCACCATAAAAACACGCAGGTGACTCAGATAATGATGTAACCATTGGACCCTGTAACTGTGTAGATTCCACTTTTCATCATTTCCTAGCTCTGCAACTCCCTCTTCTGCGCTCCCTGGTAGTCACTTTCAGTCATCAGCAACATCCTTTGCAACCTAGGAAATTTGTCAGAAAGTTTTCTTTATCCTCTTTCTCTAGTGGAAAATTGAGACACTGAGGTGCATCTTCTCTATATAAAGGAGACTTTTCTTCTGACTTTATTCCTGCTACTTTGTCTTAAGTAAAAACAGCAACCTTTTCTACTCCTCAGAGTCATCAACTTCTTTCTCCATAAGAATACGAATTTTTTAATGCCACGGCATCAGGCTAAAACACATACCACCCCTACACATAGAAGCCATCCACCGGGTCCCAGGACACCTCTCCTCCCATTTTAAATATTTTACCTTCTAGCCCATGATCCCTCTATTTCACAATATTTCTTCCACCTAGTGATTTCAACATCTGTCTTGACACTTCCAGCAAACTGGCCCCTGAGTTCAGTGATTTTCTTGTTTCTTATCCCCTCAAAGCTATTCAATCATATGATGATACCCTGATCATACTTGTCCCTACTCATAACTTTAGCACACCTTAAACTCAATTTCAAAAACTCCACTCTCCAACCAAAAAAACACAAAAATTCCATCTTTCTAGCTTATTTCATTAGCTTTCCTGTGTCCACTGATTTTTGCAGCAACTGACACAGGTAACACTTCAATTTATTTAACCTACCCTCTGTGGTTCCTTCACCATTCTCTCTTATTCAGAATAAATTTATCAGTCAATTATACTCAACTCCTTTTTGTCTGACATCTTTAAATTCCTTGCTCTGTTCTTTTTGTTTGTTTGTTTACAACCCTGATTTGGCCCAGTTTTTTAGCATTGTTTCTATATTGGTGACAAGCAAATAAGTGATGGAAAACACAGCTAAATCTTCTAAATAAATATTTCATAATCTCCCCTCATATCATACTCAAACTATTCCAGGAACTTTCCTGTATTCATTCTCTTAGCTAGTTACCTTTCTTCCTATTTCACTGAACAAATAGAAAATGATCTTTGTAAGTGTCCATCACTCACCCAGCCACCTATGTGCACCCATATCTACATGTTCCATATTTTCTTTGGTTTCTGTAGAAGACATGTCTCAGATCCTAATAAAAGTAAACCCTGCTACTTGTGCACTAGATCCCCTTACACACTCAAAAATCACATCTTCATTTTTTTCACCTGTTTCATCACCTTGTTCCTTTTTAACTGAATCTGTCCATCAGTGTAAAACCACTTGCATTTGCCTTATTAAAAATATCTTAAACTTAACTTCTTCTCCAGATTTTGCTCAATTTTCTAATTGTTTTTATGGTAACATTTTCAGAAAGAAAATCTTGTACTAACTTTCTCCTCAGCTTCCTAAACCTTTACCATTGCGATGCCGCAGGGCTCAGTTCTCAAGTTTCTATGCTTTTCTATCTTCATCAACTCCCCTGGTAATCTCATCTAACCTTTTTGTTTTAAATGTCATCCATATGCTGATAACTAAGAAGCATATAACCATGATTATTTTCCCCTTAAACTTTAGACTTCTATACCAAACTCCTACTTGATGGTAGTCTCCACTTGTCTAATGGTCATTTTGACCTTTACAAGTTCAAAATTCAAATCTACTCATCTCCTTTAAATCTATTCCTTCTACACTCTTACTATCTCGGTTTTGGGCAATTTCTTTCTTCTAGTTGTTCAGGTCAAAAACTGAAATCCTTCCTTCCTTCCTTCCTTCCTTCCTTCCTTCCTTCCTTCCTTCTCTACTCCACATCCAATCAATTAGTGTAGATTGTGTGATTTTTATTTACAATGCACCCTAAACCCTATTGCCTTTTACCTTTTCTAAGATTACTACCCTGTTCCCATGAACTATGATCTTTTACACAATTTCTTCCTATAGCTTCCACATTGATGTCTGTGCTTTTCCCCTTGAGCACCTTAGTCTGGGTTCAATATTGCAGCTGGAATGAGCCTATTAAGACTAGGTCAGATTTTATTGCCTCTCTGCTCAACGCCTTCCAACTGTTCCTTATCCTACTGGGAGAAAAAAAAAAACTACATAGTCTTTACAATGGCATGTAAAGCCTTCCAGGGCTTGACCTCTGTTCCTTTCTGACTCATATTCTACTACCACCTTTATTCCCTTCTCTTCTTTGAACATGACAGGCATATTTCAACCTCAAAGCCATGGCACCCCACTCCTCTCTCTGCCTGGGGTGTTCTTCCCCTAGATACCTACTTCACTGGTTTCCTCACACTCTCCTGGTCTCTGTACCAATAACACTTGCTCATAAAGACTTCTTTTATCCTCTACATAAAACTGGACCCCAGGTAGCCCCTAGCATATCCCTTGATTTGTCTTCATAGAAACTCATACTCATCTCAATCTAATATACTCTACATCTTATTACTTTTTTTGGTATGTTAACCGTCTCCTACACTAACATGAATTTCAGGAGGACAGGGATTGTAGACTCGTGTTTGTCCCTGTATCTTGCTGCCCCACCCCTAACCTTAACTAGATTAGTGCCTGGTTTAGAGTGTCAATAAATATTATCTGAATGAATGAAAGAATGAATGAATGAATGAACAGAAATACTATTTGTCTTCCACTCAGTTCCTATCCAATTTTGAGTCCCATAGAAAGAAGAAAAAACTACAGATCTTTTCAACATATTGTAAACTTTGTTAAACATTTACTAGAGCTGACTCAGAGTTGCAGAACCCACGTATCAATATATAACACATTAGAAGAGGAAGCCCTTCTTCCCAATTCTCTCCATATCCCACTATTTATCTGGCAAGCCAAATCATCAGCATTATTTTGAAAATGACATTTTTGATAGGCAGTGACCATAATGAGCTTTTTGCTTTACATTGGGGAGCAGAGAATGTGACTTTGCAGGAAAGAGAGAAAGATACAGAAACTGTGTGAAGACTGGAAATGATAAGCTGCATGTGAACAGACATGAAATACAAATTTGGAAGTCTTAGAAACAGCTGGCAACTTTTTGAGGGGTAGCTGGTCACCAACAATACAGCCTGTGGGGCTCATTCCCGTTTGCGAATAAGCAGTGAGTGAGTCCTTATTTTGTAGGGATGGGGAGTCTGGGCTTATGAAAATTATTTTACACACTATACGAACTCCCTGAAATTTCATTCTTCTATAAGTAAGGTTAAAGATATTAGTTCAGAACACGAGTGATATTATACTTAGGGCGTTCACAGACATTCTGCCCCACCATTGACAATAATGCCACAGACAAGCCGGCACTGAGCTCTTGTGGGTGCCTATCTCATCAAAGTATAGTGAATTTTCAAAATGCCTGAATTCATTGGAAAATTGTCATCTTCCTCAGCCATACACATTTGTTCATTATTTAAGGAATATAGAATTTATGCAAACTTTTTTTATAATTATAGTTTGCAATTACAGGATATTTACTTTACAAAGAATTGTTTTCCAGCCTTTTTCTGCACAGGTTTCTTTCTTCACAAATTTAGTAAAACAAATACTAAATTATGTCTATTCTTATGGCATTACCTCTAATTATGATCTTTTTTACTCTTTGAGGAATGTTCTGATTCTCTGTGTAGAATCAGTGCTCTTATTGTACTTACAGGCGTCAATACTATCATTTCCACATAGTAGTGTTTATTAGTAGCCCTCTCTTCTCCTAGAATTGGGACAGAAAGGATGTTAGGGGATGAAAGTCACTCCTATGTTTACATCCTGAATACATTTCACAGTGTTGTTACTTAGTAGGTTTTTTGTTTGAAAGTTATAGGTTGTTTTAAAAAAGAATTATTTTACTTGTTATTTACCACAAAAGCTTATTTTGTATCATGCTGATACGGTCATATGAAGTGAACTCATAGGTCCTGCAATTCTGGTGTGTGGGCTTTGTTCACTAGGGACAGTGCCCTCATTTTAAAATAAGGGTCATTACTAATTTGAGTTGTAAATACCATCGTAAAAGCAATTTTACTTTTATTAGTATTGATTAAAGTGATAATTCTGTACACAAAACAGGCAATTTCTGAAATACTCTAAGGTTACATTTAGCAAACAAGGGCTAACGTCATCAGGAAGACCCAGGTGCCCTTCTTAGAAGAAAACAGTTTTTAATCCAATGTTACTTCCATTAGCAAACAAAGACATGTTCAAAATTAAATTTATTTCTTCAAAGTGTATTTTTTAAAATACACTTAAAAAAAATAACAGGCCTCTTGAGACTAGGAATTGTACTTTATTCATCATGGTTTATCCCAGTGACCAAGAGAGACCTTGACTAAGAGTAGTGCCCAGGAAGGAAATTGCTGTCTCAGTGCTATGTATCTGAATGGAATGACGGTTCACACCATCAGGCTAGGAGAGAGAGGGGTCCGAGTTAACATGTCTATGTCACCAGGGCAACCCGTTCTATTACGTGCACCCTTTTCAGAAAATGTGAACCAGATGTTCACTGACCATGTGAGACCAGGACTCCGCATCCAGAAGAAACCATTGCCTTTTGTTTGTATCTGTTGCTAACACCTGTCTCATTACCTTGAACTCCCCCAAGAGCCTTCTGTGTGGCATTCAGAGGAAAAAAGCAGAAAACCTGGTTAGGAATTGGAAGAAGAGAATTTGCCATTCTGCCGCATTCCTGATGATGATAGAGATTAGATGCTCAGTACCACCCAGGAGAGGCAGCCGTGGCAAGGGTAGAACTTGTAATGCAAACTAGAGTTTATTTATTGAACTCCAACATTTATAAGCTTTCACTGCTTCCTGGCACAATGTTCTCTTTTCCTCCCCACCTTGCTCAAAGGAGCTGTCAGGTCAGGAAAGGGGAAAAATAAAACAAATGCTTTCTCTCTTTCAATGTCCCAGCGGGGGAGCCCCACTGAAATGCCAGGCGTGCCCTGCTGCTTTCCGCATCAACAGATGGCAGATGGCTGCTTTCCGTGTATTTGTTTCCCATTCAGCAAATTGCAGGTCACATCTGGTCTAGCCTCTGCTTGGTCTGAGAAGATGGAGTTCACATTCTTTATAGGTGGCTGGTTCAAAAACATAGCAAAAAGAAAAAGAAAAACGATATGTGTGAAAGAGAGAGGAGAATAGAAATAAAACAGAAAGACAAAGAAGCCTGTAAAAGGGTGACACGGAAATATGAACAGCTGGTATGATTTCAGTGTCAGCAAAGCGTGTAGCCAGACTCCAGCCAACAACGAAGGGAACAAAAATCACAGAGACAGACAAACAATCCAGGACAGTGAAGAATAAGCTTCCAGATGTAGCAGAGAAGATAACACAATTCAGATCACCCCGAAGAGATGCTGTGCTTTAAACCTATTTTTCAACTCTGATTTTTACAAGTAACTTTTAGGAAAATTATTTATGCTTTAGAGTTTTAAAATACGCTTCTACTATATTGTTCTAAATAACTCTAGCTCCCACTGGAAGATTGTTAAAATGGGGCAAAATTCAGCTAAATAGCCATCTATAGGCAAAACACATGCCAGAAGAATCATAGTTATGTGCTTTGTGGTAGTAAGAATGTTCCTAAGCTAAATTCTAGTGGATACAGAGAATGGACTGACAGCCGTCAGAAGGGAGGGGGTTGGAGTTTGAGGAAGAAGGGTGAAGAGGTTAAGCAAAGAGAAAAAGGAAGACATGAATACAGACAATGGTATGGTGATTGCCAGAGGGAAGAGGGATGGGGAGGGAGGTTGAAAAAGGTAAAGGGAGGATAAATGGTAAGGAGAGGAGGTTTGATCCAGGGTGGAGAACACACAATACAATATACAGAAGTATTGTAGAATTCTATGCCTGAAACCTTTATAATTTTATTAACCAATGTCACCCTAATGTAATTTTTAAAAGTCTTTTCCCTCATTACAAAAAGGAAATGGTATTAAAATGCCCATGATAATTATCACTTGCTGTTTTAAATATGTAGACATTAGAGCCCCAGCCCCAACTGTTCTGATTCAGCGGGTCTAAAACAATGCATCTAAAATTAACTTTGCATAAAATTACCTTGCGTATTTGTTAACCACATAGGTTCAGGACTTGAGTTTTTTAAAATACATTCTTGATATAATTTTTGGTCCTTTAAATTTTCTAAAATAAACAGGTGATACTTTTTTTCCTTTATTTTCTTGCCAGGGGAGAGTGCGGATGCAGTCCCCCACTACCACAAATTCTGCAGTCGAGTTTCCCACATTCGGGGAAATCGCAGGGTCAGCACATCCGGGGCGCAGTGGATAAGCCTCGCCCTGGGAAAACCACCTTCGTGATCATGGTATCTCCCCTGCCAGGTAAGAATAACAGGTGTTACTTTTATAATATCAAATAAAGTTATAAAACCAGCAAAAAAATAGATTCATCCTTGTCTTTTGTGGCTTGTTGGTTCACATTTTTAAATAGCTGAAAAAATATTAGCTTTCAGGGATGTACCAGTTGTTTATCCACCCACTTACTGGAAGATAACTTTGTTGTTTCCATTTTTTGTCAATCATAAATAAAGCTGCTTTAAACATTCACAAACAGGTTTTTGTATGAATGCACAGATCCAAACCAGCTTGGTAAATACCTAAGCATGCAATTACAGGATCAAAGAAAATTTTATTTATTCCTTCTCAATATTTATTACTTATTATTTTATTTTCTTGCTTTATTGTTTCAGCTAGAACTTTCAGTATGAAGTTGAATTGAACGTTAAGACATTAAGAGAGACTATCTTTGTTTTCATTCCATCGTAGGAATAAAGCATCAAATTTCCACAAACCTTTTTTTTTGTAAATATTTATCATTCAGCTTAGTAAATTATCTTCTCTTTACTTTTGGAGGGGTTTTTTATTATTATTATGAAGGAGTATTGAATTATTTCAAGTGCTTTTTCTGTATCAGTTGACATGATTTATGATTTTTCTTCATTAGATACTTGATATGGTCAATTACATTGTTTTTCATATGTTGAACCAAACTTGCACATACGGAATAAATCTACTTGACCATGGTATATAATTCATTTTTATACATTGTTAGAAATCTGGGAGACACACCCCAAAATTGTCCTTTAAAATATGCAAAGAAGTTATATTGATCATGTTGCCTTAGGGCTTTGCCTGGGGTCACGATGTCCTTTGCACTATGTGCCTGCCTCCTGCTGCAAAAATAGCCTTCAGAAACAGAACAAACCAAGTCACCAGCTGTGGGAGACACCCGCTCATACTGGAACTGAGCTTGGGCTGGATATGAGTGGGACGCCGACAGCACCTGATAGAGTTACAGTCTTTTATGCTGTGTATGAAAGTGCATTTCCAACTGGGATATCTTTCTTATTTAATTATATTTCAACTTGTTCTTGATAACTCACCTAAAGAGATACCTCCTCTACAAGTCTTCACAATATAATAGTATCCTATGTAAGTGTCTTTATTTTCCATAATAAGATAGAGTATGAGTGTCTTAACATCTGGGCTTACTTCTGAAACAACATTTAAATTACTGGATTTTAATGATCAATTTACCTTTTTTTCCAGCCAACTTGATTCTAAGCTCCTTAAAGGCAGGGGTGCCTTATTGTTTCCCCAGAGTTTTTTAATGGTATTTGGCATATAGTTTCTTCTCAGCAAGTTAGTTAAAGAGATCTTTATTTTTAACTGCCTACACTTAAAAACTTTTGCATACAATCAAGACTGATTAAAATGCCATTCACTGAATGCCTAATAAAAATCCATATTCTAAGTCAGAATGTTTGCCTTTGTTCTCAAAGAAGCTTATATGCACTCCAATAAAATGTTTTTATCTTTTGTGATTATTTTTAACAAACATGAAAAGTGACTCAGTGAAAAAAGGAACTTTCTAAGCAATATAAAAGGGATAATTTGGGGCTTTATTTCCTCCTCTATCATTCTCTATGCTAGTCTCTATTCCAAGAGTATAACCCCCTTTGTGCCTTTTTATTCTCTGTTATGCCATTTATATCATTTGTAAATGTCGAGATTAGTTCATGCTAAGTCATCTTTGTTGTGCACAGGAATAAAAAGTGGCATGAAAGCTTCAACCCAGCCATTATATTAGGTTCTATTATGAGTATAGGAGCTCTCTACAGTTCATCAATTAAAAATGTTATAGCAAAATGTGTGATTACTATAACTCTAGAATTTACTATTTTTTGCATAAAACATTATAAAATAAAATAACACAATCTTCTCTAAGAAGTGAGAAGAAAAATGTAGCTATACATGATATACATCCTTTGCCTGTTTACTGATAATGTCTTCAGAGATGAGTGGAAACAATAAACTATAGATAGATAGATGGAGAAATAGATAGATATTAATTTAGAGTTGAAATGCACAATTTGCTTTTTCAATTAACTGTGTTAAAATGAAAATAATATTTTTAGAGCCCTTGAATGGCTATTAAATATACACATCAAATTTATCAAAAAACAATTTCAGCAGCAATGGACATTAAGATGTATCTGTCTAGTTTTATGTTCACGGTTTCTTTTCTTTCTTTATTTATTTTAATTGTATTTTATTGATCATGTTAGTACTGTTATCCTGATTTTTCATCCTTTACCCTCTCCATCTAGCACCTCCCACTCCCTCAGGCAATCCCCCCACTATTGTTCATGCACAATAGTGGGTCATGCACATAAGTTCTTTGGCTACTCCATTTCCTATACTGTCCTTTATATCCCCATGGCTATTTTGTAACTACCTACTTGTACTTGTTAATCCCCTCACCCATCCCCCACACTCCCCCGCATCTGGCAACTATCAAAACATGTGATTCCGTTTCTTTCTTCTTGGTTGCTTAGTTTGTTTTTTAGATTCAGTTGTTGATACATATGTATTTTTTGCCATTTTATTGTTCATAGTTTTGATCTTCTTCTTTTTCTTAAATAAGATACTTTAATGTCTCATATAATAATGGTTTGGTAATGATGAACTCCTTTAGTTTTTTCATGTCTCGGAAACTCTTTATCTGCCCTTCAATTCTAAATGACATCTTTGCTGGGTAGAGCAATCTTGTCTGCAGGTCTCTGCTTTTCGTGACTTGGAATTATAGAAGAGACCTAATCTCTTCTAGCCTGCAAAGTTCCTTTGAAGAAATTAGCTGACACTCTTATGGGAATTCCCCTATAGATAACTAACTTATTTTCTCTTGCTGCTTTTAAGATACTCTCTTTATCTTTAACCTTTGGTATTTTAATGATGATGTGTCTTGGAGTCCATTTTCTTTAGGAATGTTTTGGTCCATTTTGTTTGGGACTCTGTGCTTCCTGGACTTAAGTGTCTATATCCTTCACCAAATTAAGGAAATTTTCCTTTATTATTTTTTCAAATAGATTTCTAGTTGCTTGCTCTTTCTCTTCTCCTGGTACCCATATGATGCAAATGTTGGACCCCTCGAAGTTGTCATAATTTATATCGATATGTGGATTCGTATTCTACTTGATAGGAAGTATCACAGATTTTAGATTATTTTCTGTCACATGCTTTTCTATTTATATCTTCCCATAATTAAGTTTTAAATAGTTTTTTTTTCTCACAAAGTAAGACCTAGCTTTGAAACTAAATGATAAGTTAAATGTACTTGAATGGATTTTGAAAATAATATATGATATATACAAAACTAAAAATATATTGATAAAGCCAATGGCAAAACTTTTTTCTGTGCTACTTAGAACAAAGGCCTATTTAACACTGACCTCAGTGATAATCAGTGGATCAAATGCCTCCTGATCATGGCCACTCCTGGAGATATGTCCCTATCAGAGAAAATTATATTAGGGAGAGGAGACATGCCATATCTTTAAAACCTCATTGAGAGGCATTACATCATTAAAGTATTATCTTTATCAAATATCAAAATAAAGTAAATTTCACAGTAAAATTTTGTCTCAACTGATCTGTCACAGCAATTAGCAATGGGTTGTATTACATTAGTTAAGATGAACACTTTGACTAAAAGTTGTTTCATTCCATAATACTATTAAGTATGAAATGGAGACTTACATTGTTTTATAATTTAGACATTGAACAGGAAGTTTCAAACTTCTTCTGGTTCTTGAGCAAATGCTTCCTGTCCATCCCAAATCTAGATGTTCATAAGAGCTTACTAGAAAAGAATAATGCCAGTGAGGTAATCAGATCTGCCCTCAATGTTTTAAACCATCTCCTTATACAATGGGTATTGCCTCACTGATAAAATCATAATATATATGGATCCTGGGTAACACCATAAAATGTGCATCCTTTTCACACCTTGGCAGCCATGTGCTGCATTCTGGTTTCCACAAGGTCAGTGTCATGCTGTGCATCCTGCCACCTCCAGAATGTCTCCCATTGTACTTCTGGGGCCAACTGTATCCAGTTCCCCAAAGGTCTTTGTAAAAAATTAAATTTTCAAACTACTTCCATGACCTACTAAATCAAAAGGATTACAGAGGATTGAGACTCTGAGAATCTGTATTTTAAACGAGCACAGTTGGTTGTCATTCTCTTTTTCTTCAATGAAAGTATCGGTCATGCCTACTGTCTGAGCCATGTATTTTATCAGAGCTAATCTGTATATCACATTCAAGCTTAGGCACTACTGAAGGAGGAACGCTGAATATGATAAGCCTTGCCAATATTATTTACCTTTCAGTGACACCCTTCAGTGACTTACCTTTCTCGTGTTAGATTTTCATTGTCATGATTATGGGGGTTTGAGGTTGGGTGTTGATTTTTAATTTCCCTTCTACTTTCATATTATAGCATGCAGGTCACTCCTAGAGAAACTGAACACCACATCAGTAAGAAAAAAGTCCTCCACTGATGATTTCTAACTGTGCAGGGGACAGTAATTTGTATTAGAGATGAACACTTACTGTGTGTAAAACTGCATTCTGAAATATGCCATGTTGTATATCCCCTCCTTGTGTAGAAGACTGGCTTATTGCAGAAACAATGATGCTACCGGTTTGATTAAGCTGACAGCACCAGGATGTGAGAATATATGATATGGTGATTTTTTTATACTTTGTCAGTCAAACATGAAGACAAATTGTATCAAACTAGCAGCCTCCCAGCTGAAGAGTGTTTAAATGGTTAGTCTGAGGCTGAAACTTAATAATACCAGAATCAGAACCAGGTTTTATTATTGGTGACAGAGTATGGGTGGATATATTTTAACTATTGCATTTAAACTTTCCTATATTATATTATGCATGAGATAGAATGAAATGGGGGAGAAACTATAGCAATAGGGTAATATAAAAATAAAAGTGATAGTAAAAAACTAAAGCACTACAAATGTCAGCTTCTTTATGGAAAAACAGATCTATCTGCATTTTATATTAGATCATGAAGTTGGAGAAGTAACTTGTATACCATCTTGTCTCAACCTCAAGTTATGGATGTGAAAAAAAAAAAACTAAGAAAGCTGGATTCTCTCTCAGACTTTGTCATTACTTTTCTGAGGGATCACTGGCAATCAGGAGCATATGGACTGCAGTTTCCTTTTATGGATTTCAGGTCATTTAGTCTATGACCATACCATCCTGAATGCACCCGACCTCATCTGATCTTGGAAGCTAAGTAGGGTTGGGCCTGGTTAGTACTTGGAGGGAAAATTCTGGTCTTTTAATAAGAGGAGTTGAGACTCTTTAATTTTGGAGAATTTCATTAATGATCTATGGAGATTTAGTGTGTATAAATAAGCTATTTATAGATAACTAAAATTTATCCTCACAACATTTAAGGTAGAAAATATTTTCTGCCAGTTCAATAAATGATTAATTTATTGAGAGCTTCCAATTTGTCAGTCACTATGCTAAACTGTTAATATGCACTTTCTATTTATTAACATTAACTGCAACATTAAGTTGCAGTAATGTTATTTTTCCATTATAATGCAGTGGAGCTGAGGCTTAGAGAGTAATGCTTGCTCAAGATTTCACAATTGGTAAGAGTTGGATCTTGGGTGTCCCAGGGATTGTGACCACGGATATAGTGGTCTTAACAATTGTGTCATGATAAAAAATTAGTGCCTTACTGTACATGTAATGAGTTGCAGTATCAGAACAGTAGAGTCATCTGCAAATTCTTTAGTAAATGATTGTTGGAAAAGATTCCAAATCACAGCAATTTTCTCTGCTTTGCTACCTGCTCACATTCAAAGGTTAGTGTCTGGCAGGCATGACCTGAAAATGAAGGTAATGAAGAGGCTTTAACTCTGCCAGATATGTAAATGTTTAATAAAGCTTCTAAAATTAAAGTAGTGTGGAACTGTATGAACAGACAGAACAACAGAATAGAATAAGGAACTCAGAAAGAGATCCAAAAACATTTCAAAATTTTATATAAGAAAAAGCATCTGAAAATTTCCTGTAAAATCCAAAAACATTTAAATTACAAGATTTCAAGTACTGCAAAATAGATAAACCTTTCAGTAAATGGTATGGGGACCATTGTGTAGACATTCAGGCCAAGAAAAAACTGGAATATAAACACACTATGCAACCAAATAAACCTGAAAATTTTCAGTGGTCTAAATGTAAAAATAAAGTCATGCATGCATGCCAAAAATTATTTGTTACCTGGAATGGGGGGTCAAATTTTTAAATTTGTCAAAGTTGATAAAAAATAAGAAATTGATAAGTTAGCTCCATCAAAGAAAAATAAAGTTTTGCATGCATGAAGCAATGAGGAAAAATCAATAATGAACTACAGGAAATATCTGTAATTTTATGCCAAATAAAGGACTCATAAAAGCAAGAATAAACATTGGCACAATCCAAAATTATGTCAACACACTTTCTTTAGAGAGATGAGAAAAAAAACAAACCCTGGCAATCTCAAATTTGCTCATGGCAGTGGACAATGGATCAAACCCTATGAAAATGAATTTAGAAATATTTAACAAATATTCATTGACACTTATTATTTTATCCAGGAATCTCACTTCTAGGATAATGTCATGAAAATATTATGCCAAAAATGCAAACAACCTGTATATCCAGTTGTTTGTAAAAGCATATTATTGAAATCAACACAAATATCCATCCACAAGAGATGGTTGGAATATACTCCAATACATATACACAATTAAAAACTAACAAGTTATTTTAAAAAAATGAAAGAGAAATTTTATAATTCTTTAAATGAGTGATTAACCATGTTATCCCTCCAATAAAACCTATTTTTATTGTTATACCGGAAGAAAAGGAAGTAAATCTTATAATTTTTCAAATATAGGTCCTCTGAGTTTGTGAAATATTTCCTTTATACCTGATGACAAAATCCAGAAAAAAAAACCCAAGAATTAAATGATGAAGAAAGCTACTCCTTATATATTTATGTGTAATATGGGGGAAAAAATTACATTACATTAAATCTCAAGAGAAAGTCAAATTTAAATAATAATGGCTATTGACACATATGTGTAGAAATTTGTAAGCAAATCTAAATTGTGGTTTTGTACATTTATTTCATAAACTAAATTAATTCTGCCTACGTCCTCAACTTTAAAATATCTCCAGAAACTTTCTTCTATCTCTGTTCAAGCTTCTGGTGTTTTGCCTTTTTAGAGATACCATAATTATTTTGAGTGTGCACTAGATGTAATAAATATAGAGCTACTTTTACAGTTACATAGTAAATATGTAATAGCTATTCACAAGAAGAAATGAAAAGTAATTTTAATTAATAAACTAGTTTTCACTTGTTTTAAAAGTCACAGAAACGGCCCTAGTTGGTGTGGTTCAGTGAATTGAGTGCTAGCTTGTGAACCAAAGGTTGATGGTTCTATTACCAGTCAGGGCACATGCCCAGGTTGCAGGCCAGGGCCCCAGTAGGGGGTGTGCAAGAGGCAACCACACATTAGTGTTTCTCTCCCTCTCTTTCTCCTTACCTTCCCCTTTCTAGAAAAAAAATAGCTTTTTAAAAAAGTCACGGAAACAGAATATGCTTTATATTGAATTAAAAAATTATGTCAAAATGGTTAAGTAAGGAACTTCAAAATACACCCCTCCATAAAAGTAACTAAAGCAGTAAAAAAAAAAAAAATTAACTTTCTGGAACTCCGGAAATTACCAAAAGTAACTCAGGAAGCACTTATTCAACAAAAATGATTGAAATACTAAAACCGCAAGCTCTGTATTGTTTTAAATTGCCCTTATTAAATCCCCACTCCCCATCTCAATGATAATCTTTAAAAATAGCCCTCATCTTGGTACTTGTATAGAACAATTTCCTAGAAACATAAACTTAACCAAAATAGACACAAGTAGAAGTAGAAAGTCAGAATAGACCTATAACAAGTAAAAACACTGATTCAATAAAAAAAAACCCCAAACTTTGTTGTTTTAACAAAAACAACAAAGCCCATGACCAGATGTCTTCAGTAGTTAATCCTACAAATGATTTAAAAAAAGTTAACATTAATCTTTCACAAACTCATTAAAAGAAGAGTAAAAGAGGGGGCACACTTGCTAACTCAATTAATGAGGCCAGCAGTGCCCTAACACCAAAGTCAGGCAAAGACATCACAAAAAAAAGGAAATCAAAGGACCAATACAGTTGGTGGATATGGATGTATTAATTTATACCAACAGAATACCAACAAACTTAATCCAGAAACATATTACAATGACTATACACCATGATCAAGAGGGATTAATAATAGGAATTCGAAGCTGATTCAATATGCAAAAATAGGTCGGTGTGCAATGTAACAGAGCTGAGAGCCCAGAAATAAACCCAAATGTGCATGAGAAACTAACTTTTGACAAAACAACTGAAAATATACAATGAAGAAAAGAAATTCAGTTTGGTAAATGGTGCTAAGAAATTGGAGCACCACACGAATGAAAATGAATCTAGACCACTATTTGACAATATACACAAACATTAACTCAAAAGGGATCAAGACCCACATATAAGATCTGAAACAAATATGTAGAAGGCAACATAGATGCTAAACTTATAGACCCTGGCCTCAAAGAGAATTTTATGTATTTGACCCAAAGGCAAAGGAAGTAAAAGCAAAAATAAAAGAATGAGACTACATCAAACTAAAAATCTTTGGCACAACAAAAGAAACCATCAACAATAGAAAAAGGCAACCAACAAAATGAGAGAAGATATTTGCAAACAATGCCTCTAATAAGGGGCTAATAGCCAAGGCATATAAAGAGCTTATACCACTCAACGACATAAAATCAAACAATCCAAGTAAAAAATATTGATAGAGGATCTGAATACTTTTCCCAAGAGTACATACAAATGGCCAAAATATATATGGAAAATGCTCAGTTTCTCTAGATATAAGGGAAATATAAATCAAACCCACAATGAGATATCCTCTTATACCTGTTAGAATGACTGTTATTGACAAGACAAGAAATAACAACTGTGGTGGTGGGGAAAAGGAGCCCTCACACGCTGTTGGTGGGAATGTAAATCGGTACAGCCACTATGGAAAATAGTGTGAAGGTTTCTCAAAAATAAGAATAGAGCTACTATATGACCCAGCAATTATTCTTCTGGATATTTATTTGAAAAATTTAAAACATTTATTCATAAAGATATTAGTACCTTTATGTTTATTGTAGCATTATTCATGATGATCAAGATACAGAAACAACCCAAATATCCTTTGAATATGACTCTACATGTATCCTGTCTAACACAGTATTCACTAGCCCTATGTGATACTTGAAATTGAAATTAATTAAATTCAAATAAATTAGCAATTTACTTTGTCAGTCACACTAGTTAAATACAGTGGCTTGGCTATCATGTCAGACAGTGCAGATAAATGAACATTTCTATCACTGCAGAAATTTCTACTGAATGGTACCACTATAGCTCATCTAGATTAACATTGTCCCATATAAATATAAATTTTATTTATAGTTAAAAAAATTTAGTAGCCACATTTAAAAGTAAAAGGAAGCTGATAAAATCATTTTAATAAAATATTGTATTTGACCCAATAAATCCAAGTAGTATCACTTTAACAGGTTATCAGTGTAAAAAAAGTTAGAGAGTTTGCATTGTTTTTTCATAAGTCTTCTAAATCTGGTATGTATTTTATATTTAAACATACCTCAGTTGGGATCACCGACACATTTCAATTGTTTAATAATGACATGTGATTAGTGACTACCATATTGGATAGTGTAGATCTAGACCTTAGAGAAGAATTTCTCAAACTTAGCACTACTGATCATTTATGATGGACAAGGCTTTTTCTTGGGGAGCTAATTTCTGCATGGTAAGATGGCTAGAAGTATCCCTGTCCCTAGATCTACTCACTAGATGCCAGTGGTTTCCCACTCAAGTATAATAAACAATATACATGCAAACATTACCAAATGTTCCCTCAGTGGTAAAATTGTTCCCATCAAGAACCACCAATCAGGAGAAAGAACTGTTCTTGCTTCTGGGCCTACTGGCCACAAGAATGACATAGGACTAAAGCCATTGGGACTACCAAGTGGAAGTTGAACATGAAGCCAATGAATAGGAGACAGAGCACAGCAATGGGAACATATGAGCCTTGATATGTGATTTCAGTCACTTGATCAAAGCTAACCTGCATCTTATCGCACTTCTGGACAATGCAGCGAAAAGCCAATGAAATTATTTTCTAAACCTAAGACAGTTTGATTGGGTTTTCTCTTATTTTCAACTAAAATAACTCTAAAAATCTGTCATTACAATATAAGTTCATAAATGCACCCATTACTATTTCTACCTCACAAAGTAAAGGTGATTAATTCTTCCTCCTATATGACTTATGATAGCTTTCAATTTCCTTCCAAGAGTTACTCTTTACAAAAGTAAATCTATTTTGTATGCTTTATGTTTCAGACAAATGTATGCTATTGTAAGCTTCCTCAATATAATTCTTCACTAAGGTATCTGCATTAATTATTTACATTGTTAATAAAATCCATTTATCAAAACTCTGTGATAAAACGTGTTGCTCATATAGCCTTAATTTGCTGTTGCTTTATTTTGATTCCCATAATGTTCAAAGATGAAAATTGCATGACCAATGTGACAGTTCATACCAGAAGTAAAATTATAATATTTTTTATGTGATTTGGTTCACTGAGTCGTACTCGACAACCATGCCACATTGTGTGGTGCTAAAAAATAGATATGTATAAAGCAGGAATACGAATAGCATCTCCCTTGTAAGGTTGTTTTGAGAGTCGTACTAAGTAAATAGTTTTTAGCAACCACTGTAACACTGCTTAGAGCATTACTGTCTTCCATTGTTGCTTGTATGGTGAATCTTTTGCTTAGAATCAAGCTTCTGAAGGTTTTAAGAGAGCTAGAGTGCCCAACTGTGTTTTTTGCCCAGGACTGAGAGGTTTCCTGGGATGCATGACTTTCAGTACTTAAACCAAAACAGTCCCAGGCCAGTTGGGATGGCTGGTCAGCCTAAAGGCAAGCGTTTTTGAAGCTCTTCAAGTGCTGACTTACATATCTCATCTCTACTGGTAAACAGTAACTACAAGCCTCAGAGGCTATACTAATTCAACAAGGGACAATTGCGGAAAGTTATCTGACAGCCCACATATCTGTTACTTACTCCAGTTAAAATATCTAACTTGGGTGATCTGGAGGGAAGTGCATGGGAGGGAGCCCATTTCTAGGCTCCCTGGAGCTCTCTAAATCTGCAATGTGCCTTGCTGTACTGTATATATTTCTTGATTAGGTGACATATTTCTTTTTATAAAACTACAGGTGTGTATTAATAGGACTGGAGTAGTCTAAAGATGCTGTTTAGTGGCTCAATAATGTTAGATGAATGCATAAATGACTACCAACAAAAAAGAAATAGATATGTACGCTGAATAAGATTTAATCATTGTGTGAATGAATATGGGCCACTTTCTTTGTAAGGTGCCCTAGGAAACGTGCTGTGGGGCTTTTTGTAAAGGACTTACCTGCTCGCTTGCAATTAAAACATGGAAACACTTTTTTGAAATAGGTGCGTATAAAGTAATAATTATCTCAAGTGGTTTGGTTTATACAAAGAAAATTTTAGCTTATGTCAATTTGGGGTATTTTACCTATGTCATGAGATTTTCACTGCACATAAACTCTGACAGTAATTTCATGCAACATAATTCTCAACATATAAAATTTGAAACCACTTTTAAAAGATATATTAAATAAAAGTGGTCGAGAGTATTTTTAAATAAGAGATATGATGAGTGTCATTTTTTCCTCTTTAATTTAATGTATCTGCCCAGAAGCCAGATACATTTCGTCCTTAATTTGACACATCTGCACAGCACAGTTCCAGACACTTAATTTGTGTTGCTCATTGCCTTACCCCTTTCTCAGAAGAAAAGGACTATGCAAAGAATCTCTTTAGAATTATGAGCAGAAATAGTCCTTTAACTCATCATGGTCCCAAAAGAACTGAAAATGGACAAAACAAAATCAGTAGAACACACTTTGCCATGGAATACTCACAATAATTTTCAGTTAAATAAAATGATGTCATTGCAGAGAATTTCACAATGGCTAAAAATTTAAAAATCAGTTATTTTGTTCTAAAAATTGAACTGCTTATTGAAATGCCTTAGTGAAAAAGAAACAGGATATATCTTTTAAAAACTCTTTTTTGTGTTTACTAATAACTGAAATAAAAATGGTACCTTATTACAAGTCCACAGAACTTCCTTTCTTATTAAAATATTGTATAACAGCGTGGTAAACTACATCTAACATGAAATTTGCTACCTTAAACATTTTTAAGTCTACTGAATTAGGGGTGTTAAATGCAGTCATGTCATTATGCAGTCATCACCACCATCTGTCATCCGAACCCTTCACTTACAAAGTTCCAACTCTATAACCCATTAAACAATAACTTGCCATTCCTCCCTTCCCCCAATCCCTGTCCACCACCGTTGTACTTTCTATTTTCATGAATTAGTCCATTCTAGGTACCTCATATAAGTGGAATTATACAATATGCCTTCTTGTGATTGGTTTATTTCACTTAAAATGAATTCAAATGATACAAACTTAAAATATTTGGCCTTAGCTACATATATTAACGATATATTAAGCATTATACAAAGGAAATTTAAAAACCTTTTTAAAATTTCTTAGATTTGTTCATAGAATAGTCAAAATCAAGGTTGATTAACTAAAAAAAGCTTGAGGAGGATCCAGACATAAATACCTCCTCGCTATTTGATATAATGCAATATCACTCTTAACAATTTCATCTTGAAGAATTTTTAAAATTTGGTAAATTATTAAGTAAAAAAATTAAAGTAGTAATGTTATATAATTTCAAGTATACTGGATACATGTACTCACGTAATCCCTGACACATGTGGAGAGAAGAAAAATTGAATCGTGTGCATATACTGAAACAGTGGCGGTGTTTTTTCATAGGTGGCAAGCTGACCTTAATTTACTCTTTCCCTAAGTTTCCCGACTTAATGAAAATATATGTGAATACCGGGAAGATATTTTCTGTTCAAATATAGGCAAGTAGTGCTTGCGTGTAATATCTTGTGAACTGATGGACTCCGTGGTGAAGAAGAAAACCTATAAGCTTGTCCCAAGGGCGGTTAAGGCTAGGGTTTTCTGCAAGTAGTTGTATCAACGCTGGCCTTATGATCGGCATCTCATCTCACAGGACTTCAAGGGTCATAATTTCACTGGCAATTACCTTATGGGTAGTTTAGAAAACTGAACACATAAACAACACATCTTTTTCAGGTAGGTTGTTTATTTTACTTGTAATTTTTCTTCTAAGATGACACATCCGTGTATCTGATATACATTTTCACAGGTATTCACCAAACTCCAAAAAACAAACATAGGCATGGATGTTCAACTGCATAAAGTCGTAGAGAAACCAAAGGCCTGAAAAGGCACAAAAACTTAGCCAAATTCCTGGCTCATGCTCAGCAATTTTTTCCTGGGTATCAAAATCCAAATTGGATTTCCCTGTGGCCTGTGGGCTGTAGACTTCCTCCAAAGGGCTGGACGCTCCTGGATTTTACTCCTTGCTGTTTTCATTGTCTGCCAGATATTTGAACAAGGTAATGTGCAATGTATAAGATTAACCTTCTCCTGAAAATAGCATTTCCCTAGCAGTGGTTAATCCATGAAAGCCTGGAAATTAAAAGGAAATCTTTTGACTTCAAGTAACATAAAGCAGGGATTTGAGATGGTGTGTCAGTCCCTTGCTTTGCCTTTGATATTCAGATCCCCTTCTGAGTCCGCTTAGCCATTAGCTAGACCTCCAGGTATGAAGGATGCAGCTTTATTCTGACATCAAAGTTTAAGGGGAGAGTGTAGAATGCTAACAAGCACTGTGAGCTCCAAAGGACATGATTAAACTATAATTGATAAACAGGTGCTGTTCAATGAATAAAATCTATAGGAGAGAACATTCAAGTAGAAAAAATAAAAATATCATATGATTTGAATTTTCCTCCTTTTTTAACATAATAGTGCACAGCTAATAACAGGAAATATCAAGTCAAAAATACCAAGTGTATTTTTTACCAAGTTACTAATTAAGGTGATAACCAATGGACAACAGAACAAACTAAATATGTGTTACAGGAAACTGGATTAAAAATACCACAGGCGTTGAATAGAGATATTTCCAGTTTGGTTACAGCCAAGTAGAATATTTTGTGACCCATCATCTACCTTACTTTCCTCATGACATTTTTGCCCCTACTGATGATATAGTAAAGTACGATCTATTGGAGTCTGTTGATTGCTCTTCAATGCCAAGCAAACTACGTCCTGGAATCCATCCTGCTGGAGTGTGGCTTCTCCGAGAAGTGATGCTATTTGTCTGGGCAGTCGCTCAACAGGAACTTAATGGGAAGAGAATCTGATTGCTGGCACTGAATCTGCTTCACAACAACTAGCTGACACCTATTTGTAAGGAGCTGAGAAAAGATTGGCACTCAGGTAATGGGATGGAATTAAGCCCTGTATTGAGCTGCTGGGTTAGAGATGGATCTGCTAAGCAGTTATCAGTCCAGAGTGTTGAGAGTGTTGAGAGTTGCACTCAATTTTGGCAACGGAAATTATGCTTTTTCACAAAAACGGCTGATTTCTCACTGTCAGAAAAAAAAGTGCTTTTGCCATTAAAACATTAGCATTTTTAAAATATAACAAAGATATGCTAGTATAACTCTGCTTCCCATTTTATATATTGGAGAGTAACATATGTGGGTTTTGTTATTTCTTTTATTTCACAGGATAATGTAAGATTTCATTCTGAACAAACGTGTGTGTGCATGTATAAGTTTGTGAGGTGTCTTTGTTATTGTGTTGCTCTCACTTTAAGGCTTTATGGTCTAAATTGACCATTTGTAAAAGGAGTTCATTAGATTAAGTAGTGTGTAAGGTCTTTTCCACCTTTTTGGTAATATGAATTTCCCCAGTAGCTTAGTGAAAAATGTGTAACAAGTTATATCAAGCTGAAGATTTTTGTTCTTTTATAATACTCATGAAAGTCAAATAAGAAATTATTTTCCCCAACAAACTAGGCAAGTATCTGAAAATTCTTTGAGATGTTTACAAGAGATTTTGTCAATAAATTGCACTGTCTTACTTGACATGCCTTACCATAGATCTTTAAACAATTTTAGCAATTTGCTTTTAAAAGTAGTGATTGTATTCCATATTAACAAATTCCCATCAATCTGAACCATCTCTTTTACAACTTGGTGAAAAAAAATCTCATTTTATTTTTTTTATTAGTCCCAAGCCTAATTTCATACTTGCTTGTTTGTATTTCTTCAGTGTATTATCTATTTGTATTTGCCTATATTTATCACTAAAGTTTTCATATTTTATTTTTATAAGCTTATTAAAATATCAGCTATGCATCATAAATGTTGATATACATCTATATTTGTTAAGCCATTTCTTTGAGGTATAATTGACATACAAAGTCTGTACATATTGAATATATATACATCTTGATATACAACCTGATGAATTGGGAGATAATTGTCCCAACAATCTATGTTATAAACAGTTATCACCACCAAATTTTCCCCCATCTTCTTTATTAATTTTGTATCTTTTTGTGTGTGATAAAAACATAACATAATATCTACACTCTTAGCAAAATTTCAAGCATATAACACAGCATTGTTGACTATCGGCACTATGCTCTACAGTAGATCTCTAAGGCTTATTACCTTGTATAAACAAACTTTGTACACTTTGATGAATACCTCCCCATTTTCCCCTACACCGAGCCTCTGGCCACTACCATTCTACTTCCTGATCATCCAAGCTTTTCATCTTTTAATAGGTTTTGATTTTTTTGTTAATTTATAGAAATAGTGTTAGTTCAGGACAGTTTTTAAAATATGTTTATGATTTACTTATCATCTAGTTTTTCATAGATTCATATATTTCACTTTTTAAACACTATTTTCTTCTGATTAAGAAAAACGTGGTCTAAAAGTAGGAAGTATAAAGAATAAAATAAACATTATCCATCATCCCACCAGAAGAAATGTTTATTAGTTTACTTCTAGCTATTGTTTAACATCACCATCTTCTTTCTATACTGTCATATATATGTATATATTATTACTTTGTTCCATGTTAACCCAGCTGCTGGAAATCCGTCCCTGAATTTCTTTCCTTGCATTATTCCAGTTTAGGTTTGGCCACAGAGAAATTTGGATAAAACTAAAAGTCATAAGTGACAGAGCAGACATTTCTGTGTTCGGAAGGATGGACTAGAACTCACCACACAATGGTGGCTTTTATAACCTGTCTCTTATCTGCCAGTTGCTCCCACCAGATTTTCTCCTCAGCTTCTTGTGTCATGGGCCAAATGCAGCAAAGGATTTCTCTTTCTCCTGCATTTCACTGTTGTCATTGAGGCTGAAGACTGTGTGAGACAGATGTGGGCTCCAGCTTGTTCTCTCAAGCTCCTTTTGCTTTGCTTCACTCTCCCTCACTTTGCACCCGGCTTTCCTTCCTGACTCCCAGTCCTGCTGGCCTGTAATGACCGTCAGGCTTAGACTTCTCCACCAGCTCCCGCAACTGTGCAAGTGCCATGGTAAGTTCTGTGAGATTCTGTTTTTCTGACCAAGCTGTCATGACATGGCATGTGCTAATATTTAAAAAATAATAATATAAGGTTTGGGGTCTGTCAGTATATTGATGGTTTACACAGATTTGTACCTTGTACTTTCATCAATATTATATAATACACATTTCATATACCATTCTTTGAATGAAATAATTTAATAATAATTTAATTTCTGCAATATTTTGTCATGTGAATGAATAATAATTAAACTATTTCTATACATTGAATATTATATGGTTTCTATAATGCATATTTACATATTTATATAAATATATATTATATATAATATAAATATATTTATGTATATAAGTGTGCATCCTAGAAACCTATATATAAATGTTCATATAGGAAATATATATAAATATATATATAAATATAATATATATATAATGAGAAATATATATATATATATTTCTATTTATGTCTTTACCTTAAATCCATAGGGGTGGAATTACTAGGTCAAATATAATGACTTTTTAATATTTATGTACAAATTACTTTCCAGAAATACTAATAGTTGCACCAAAAGTATAGAAGACAGAGCTCATCATAAGAAACACTGAAACCTGTAGAGAATTTTTATGACTTTATTTGAGGCAAACTGATGACAATTGCTGAGAAGCGAAACCTCAACAGATTGAGAAAATGTCACAGAAAATGGCAGTTTTGCACCTTAATTTATACATTACAGTCAAAGGTGGAAGGCTAAAGGGGTTACATGAAATCCACTGGAGAAAGCAAAGCAGGGGAATCTCTGGAACTGGTTAAAAATGAAATGATAGACACATTCTTCTTTTACATAGGTGGGTACCGGGTAATTAACAGCTAACAATTAACAGGATAACAATGATGATGAGGGAATTTGTGGTCTCCGCTCTGTTGTTGTAGTTGTGCTTTGAGGGTCCAGGAAAAAAGGAATTCACTCTGACATCCCAGAGATATGTTAGCATAGTTGCAAAAAGACAATAGACAATTTCAATCTCAGTTAAGGTAAAGATTGACTTCTTTTTTTAAAATAAGTTTACACTTTATTCAATATATACTTTAAACGAATAACAAATTCTTTCAGAAAACAACAATTTGAGGTTACTTGAATTACTGCTAAAGATCTGCCCTGAGAGCAATTATAAATGAATTTTAGTGACATACTAGTCATTTCCAGGTGAAAAGATGGACTTTTGTCAAGGAAAGTACTGGACTCAGACGTGACTGCCCTCCATGACCTGCTTTTAGTTAGAAAGTTTTAATTTCTGACTATCCTATAAAGTTACTTTTGGTGTCTGAGTTTGTGAGGCGGCAAAGCAGGCCTCCTCTGAGCTTGTCAGGTTTAGTATATGGTCTCTTTTCAACCACAGTTTTTTTTGTTTTTTTAAATTATTTTATTGTTTTTCAATTACAGTTGTCCCCATTTTTCTCCCATTACTCTCCCCTGCCCTACCTGCACCCCACCTCCCACATTCAATCTGAGCCTCCTCTCTGTTGTCTTTGTACATGGGTCTTTTATGTATGTTCCTTGACTTGACCCTTCCCCTTCAATCCCTCGTTATTAATCACAATTTTATATAAACATTAATTTTTATACTTCACTTTTTTAGGCAAATTCATTTTTCTTAATATTCGTGCATATGTGTGTGCATATATATATATTCTTTACTTCATTTTCCCATCTTCATCCTGCTATCTAGAATTATTTTTTATTAATTATTTAAAATATATGCAATTTCTCAATTTTAAGTAAAAATCGAATTTTATTTTCATTCAACTACTTTATCAACTATTTCACCACCTGAAATGTTTTAAAATCATCTGCATTATATATAAAATATATATAATGTATATAATATGTACACACACATATATACACATTATAGATCCATTTAAAATATGAACTATACATAGACATAAAGAAAAATACTTGATGATTCTGTTACTGTCAGTATTTAACTAATTACTACGACTGAAGAGAACAATGGGATTTAGACATTAAGCTTAATGAACTGGGGAGCCTAAATCTGTTTGTTTCACCAGGAAACTGCAGCTTCGCATAGCAGGGGATTACAGCATTGCTCCATCAGGGAGATTAACATTTCTTTCTATCCCCCTTCGATCCCAGATTGCTGGGAGAACAGGGGGAAGCAGGCACATGAGCAATAGATGTCAAAATGGCTCAGGGGGCAGGGCTTGACCAAGGTAACCTGTCAGTCTAACTAGGGGGTAGAACTATCAAAAGTCCATGAAAACTTGGTAAATTGATTGGTCATTTTTGAAAAAGTACTTGGTCCATCCCTCACAGAAACTAATGTAATCCCGGGACAACAAAGAGGCTCTTCCTTTCTCTCTCTCTCTCAGGAACCCCTACTCTCCCCATGCATTCACATGTCTTCTCTTCCAAGTCATGCGGCCTTAGTAGCCATGAGTCTGCTGGCTGAGCAGCCTCCACATGCCGACGCCAGGTGGGAGCCTGACCGCCTCAGCACGGAAACAGGTTGTAGCCGGGAATGCAAGCGGAGCTAGGTGGATGATGAGAAAGCCGGGGTGAGCCACTCCTGGCAGGGCATGGGATCTCTGGACATTGACTCTGTTTCTGGCCCTGACTTTCCACTGTGGGATGAGAACAGGTGAGAAATTGGAAACTCAGGAGGCAGCTTCTATTTCCACCTGAATAAACCATTTTTTCCACACTGCAATCTCCTGTATGTGAGTCATTGGAATGCTTTCCCTCAATCCCATGAAAGAAGCCTAAATTCCACCAATAACAATTCTATTTTCTGGTGGAAATAATTATTAATATTCCAATAATTAGTACTCCTTTTCAGACACATGGTAAATGCATTCTGTAGAAAAGCAGTGAGTGGTATATGTGTGCAAGCCTATGTGTGGATGCATGTATTTTTAAATAATGTTTTATAATCATAATATATTTATGTTTTCTTCTGTGGTCCTTTTTGGTTACTTCTTATTTTAATTGTACAAATAAGTAAGATAAACCACATGCAAATGTAAATTTCTTTACATATCCTCAAATGTTTCCTCATATTAATTTTAAGAACTGAAATAATCAGGACGAAAAGTTTTCATTTTCCTTGGAAGTCAAAAATTTCACAGAACTGCTATTTAAGTATTTATCTTTTTAAATTACCATAGGTATGGTGAACCTATTTTTTGCAGATGTAAGTCTCAAGCTCTGGATAATCTCCAATTATACTTTGTGAATTATTTGCTTCTGTTCTAATGCCCAAAAATACTATATATATATGCATATATAAACATATTATATATGACATATATACGTACAAATACATGCACACAAACACATCATATGGATAAATTCTCCACAGATAACATTTTGCTCATTAATTTAATCTCTTTGGGTTTCTTTTCCCTTGGGAATTCTCCAAATCATTGCATACATGACACATTCCCTTACTGTCTAAACCATTTTTAATTACTGGTTCACATTTCAAATTGCAAAGCACCTTGTTCTATTTCTGCCCCTGGATATGCTGCACTATCAGAGGTGTAGACTTTAAACACATTTTGATATATGCGATAGACCAGAGAGCGGTAGGATGAGTAGGGATTGGAAATGCCTGTGACCAACTTGGAAAGCAGTTTTTTGTGTTGCAATGTGCATTTCAGTTGTAAAGTGGTAAAGAATAAATTGGATGCAGTAGCCATTGCATTAATCTGAAAATCCTTTAACAAATGACTTCCTCCTCTAGAATATCCTGTGAGACAGGAAGAATTTGGGGACCTATTTCCATATGGCAATGATTAAACGGAAGCCTAAAGGCTTTAGTGATGTATCCAAAGTCACCCAAAGTTAGTGACCCAACGAATAATGTAACTGGGTACAGAGCACTGGTCTCCAAAAATAGAAAGAAAACCCCCTCGAACCTGGGTTAAGGAAAGGGGGAAGTGGATAATACGGTTTTAAGATAATTTGCATAACAATGACAAGTTAAAAGCTGTGCAAAGGCATACATGGGGGAGCTTATATGGCTCCCGCACAAGAGTCAAGAGCCGGATGTCCCTGCATAAGTGAGAACTCTTGCTCTGACTAAAGGTGGCAAGCAGTCAAAAAGATAAAAGATATGGTGGAACTTGCAAAAGTAGCACACCATAAGAGGGACCAGATATGAAGCCACATAGGAAGTTCTGGGCCAAGAATTTATAATAAGGGCTGGCTGAGAGAGAAAATGGAGGTAGTCATGTGGTTAGAAAGGGTATAAAGAAGGGGTTCTGGTCCACCATAAGGTCTGGTGTGTAAGGAGGTGCCACTTGGGTTGGGGTAAGAGCTAGAGTAAGAAAGAAGAGACATGCTGGGAAACCTGCTTGGAGAAGATTGCGGCAGAGCTGCTGGAGCTGTGGGGAGCCTGCCTAACCAAGCACAGATTCCAGGGAGGTGCCTGGGGCTGAACTGAACTACAATGGAGAATGCTGAGCTGCAAACATCTGCTTTTCTGAAAGACGGTAACTCTGGCTTTTATATTGTGAAATTGGTGTGGTTTGGCAAAAGGATGCAGGACTATATGTTTTTGGGTGTTTTACAGGCAGTGAGACTTAACGGCAGAATTCCACCATTATTCTAAATCTGTATAACCTTTAAATAAACAACCCCTTTCCTTTTTCACCAGACTCTTGAATTGGGAGTCATGCTTCTTGGTGGCAGGCAATTGAACCCCACAGCTGTCCCAGAATAGCACTGGTGGGGTTCTGTAACAAGATTCAATATAGGTATTCCTGATGAATTTACTGTAGCATAGGCTAATTTGGTAGAAAACAGAATGAGGCTAATCCTCATATTTTTCATGGGTTTTATTTCCTATTGGCAGAATATCTCATATCAGGCTGTACAATATCATGTCACATCGTTATGTTTAATGTCAAGCAAAACCAAATTGTGGGCATAGTTGTCAACATATTTATTTTGTTTTATACATGATGGTAGGTTTTGAGCACTTTTAAGGTTAACAAAATGGTTAATTTTGGTTTTTCAATTTGTTTCTAAGACTATCATGCCAGCCCCTAATGTCTAGATGCCTATGGGTGGTTGTTAATAAGAACAAGGTATGATAATTCATTTGTTTGTGAAACAGGTAACATCATAACCACAGTTGTACTTCCAGTTCTGAACAGTGGTCTCGTTACTCCAAGTTCAGAAATTTATTCTCTTTGTTGCAGAGAGCAAAAAAGAGACCTGGCTGCTGACTGAAAGTCAGTTCTTGGTATTTGTTGTTGAGCTATAGTTAGTTATTTTTTGTGCTCGTTTATTATATATAGTTACATAAAAACCACTTATGTATGTTTAATTACATTACTTTTGTCCACTGTCATCATAATACCTTTAAATAAATATTTTTAAGAATTTGCTCCCTTGGAGGGATGCAGATTTTTTTCTTTCTGATCTTGTCATATTTTGTTGCTTGCTTACTTTAAATCCAATTATACTGTTGGAAAGGGTTTAATTACTATTAATCTTTGAACTCCCTGGGACTTATAATTGCATTTTAATTGTTATTTCAGTAAAAAATGCATTGTTTATTTAAATATTTATTAAATAGATATAAATCCAGACATTGGTATCAATATAGATATGTACATATAGAGAGAGAGATTAGATATAGATCATGCTTACAGTGTGCCAGGCACTGTTAGCTACTCTGAGATAAAAATGATCAGATAAAGTGTTTTCTCACTGTATTACAAATTCTTTTCATATTGAAATTCAAACTTATTTCTAGCTAAGTGGTGATTTATATGCAAACACTTTCTTATCAACCAAGACTGAAGATGTGAAAAGGTCTTCAGAAATTCCTACAGAGTTAAGCAAATATTTGCATCTGTCTTTTAAATAACAGCCTTTCCTTTTGCATGTGATTATGTTCTTGTTGTAAATATAAAGATCTACAAACCATCCCCCACTTGTGGGTCATTGAGCTAAACAGAAGTGCAAAGTCTCAAGAAGACTGAGAAAAAATGCATTCCAATGGCCTGCATTACATAGATGGACTCAGAACTAATTTCCGAAGTTGACCAAATAAAGCTTCAATAAGCAAAAACTTGCTATGGTAGATCATATACAACACTAGAATGTAATTACTTGGTCAGTGTTTCCTTATTATTGAGGAGTAATATTTACAGAATGCTAATTTACAGTCTGCTAGTTATCCAATTTAATAGATTTGCTTACTGTATCACAAGGCATATAAGGTGTCAACTTGAAATAGGTAGTATTTTTTTCTTTAAATGTTTGAGTATTCATGCATTTATCTAAAAACTTGATTAAATATCTGCATTTTATAAAACAATGTGCACTGTGCTAAATACCACTCAGTATCTGTTGCTACATCAAAATATTTATAATAAGTAGGGAGTTTTATTGTTCATTTTTGTTTATTTGTTCACATAATCAGAGTAAAAATGAACTCATTAAATTGAACATTTGTTCATTAATGACCATTTAAAGTAAATGGTGTATCATTTCAAAATAAAATCACTGGAACTATGAGGTTGTGATCATGAATAGATAAGAGTAATCTTTAAAAGATTTACATGAACTTTAAAAAGATTTGAGACAGTTTTATAAAGTGGTTTTGTTATATGTCCTTTATTAATTCATTGAAAAAGTTTTTATTAGAACCTTTTATATGCCAGCACTGTATTATATTCCATGACTAAAGTAGTGAGCAAAACATATAGAGACTATGATTTCACAGAAAATTCACCCTACTGAGGGAGTTTAATATTGAGATCATCAAATAAAAATATAATTAGTTACAAAATATTTTATGTTTTATGTAAGATAGGTATATAAGGCCATGACAATGCAAATATATATTTGCATTCTACATATATGTTATATTATATGTATGCATTATATGTGCATTTGTATTATATATTATACATGTACACATATATATATATTACATATGTATTTGTATTACAAGGGCATCACTCACTGGCTATAGGGAAAGAATGAAAGGTCAAGGATTAACTTTGGTTCTTGGCTGTATATATAGCTGATGACATTCCCAGATAAAGGGATCTTAAAAGATCTTTATGTTGCATAAACTCATAGGGTACCATTCACAAGTGTACAGTGAAGATCATTAACTTTGGTTTAGGTCATGTTGAGCTGGATTGGCATTTGAAATATCTAAGACAGATTAACAACTGGGATATGTTCATTGTAAACTCATAGAAAATGTTTGGGGTTGTGAAATAAATGTATACATTTTATAGACTACAGGGAACAAATAAAGCCATGGAATTGCAGATAAAAGATACAGAATGAGAAAAAATAGCAGCATTGAAACTAAAATATTTTGTAGTCTAAAAGTTGTGGTGGAAAAGAACAGAATAAGAAAGATAAATCAGATAAATAGAATAAAAATAGAGTATGCTATTAAGTTGATTGTGATCATTATTTCACTATTAATACATATAACAAATCATCTCATTGTACACCTTAAATATATGATACAGTTGTTAGTGGCCAATGATATATCAATAAAGCTCTTCTTAACTAATCTTGTTAAGGTAAGATTTCTTTTCTAGGGACAAGCTTTCACAGTGAGCTGTGTAAGACCCTGTATCTGTACTCGATGAGTGAGACTTGTATATCACATTGTCTCTATCAGGGTTTCACTTGGATAAACTACATTTCTAGTTTAGTGTGTTCAAACCAACCTCTTGATACCTAGGCCTCACCCTCACAAACCTATTTTTTCTGTATCTCTTCTTTTGTATCATCTTTAATTCTTCCTCATAGTTCACCTTCAAATCCTGCAACTCAGTCTCAAAACTCTCCGCATTTCCCCACCACTGTGCTTGGACTATGACCACCACAAACTAAGACATCACTCTGTGTTTTGGCACTCTATAGCAACAGCTCACCTAGTCTTCCTCAGATAACTCTTGCCCGCCACCCTCAACACCCACCCCGCATTCACAGTAACAGATGGATACCCAGCTTCCAGAAAACTTTACTTTTAATGGGTAAGTCATTCTTTTCCTGCCCATCACCAATTTACAGTATTGTAACTTTCCATTATCATTAACATAAAATCTAAATCCAAACTCCAAATTTTAATACAACTACTTTACATTAAACTCTTACCTAACTCAAAGGGCTGCCTTCAATTTGTTAAAAATGCATTTTTAACATGTTTCACTGCCTGAGATGATCCCTTCACTGTTCATTGGTGGGTTGCCCTTATTCTTTCAAAGGTACAAAAGGGAACTACCCAGCTTCACTGAAGTGGAGCCCTGTTTTTGTCCTTATCATAATTTGGTTATTGATTCCACTGTATAATGATTTCTAATTATTTTTCTTTGTTTACTTGGTTTTGTTTTTATTTTCTTTTTTGTCAGTCACCACTCACAACTTTAAGTTGCATGAACAAGGAATGAGGAGGATTTTCTAGTCTATTTTGTCTTCGCTTTCTACCAAATGACTAGTACCTTAGAGGTGATCAATAAATATTAGCTGAAAAAATGAATGACAACCTTGACTTCAGTTTATTAATCTATAAAATATAAAAATAAGGCTAGATAATTAATACTGTCCCTTTTTACATCAATAAAATAATATACTTGAATAAATATTTGACAAGTCTAATCATTTCACCTATATTGATTGTCTAAAACATCATATTTTATTCATGGTTAATTAATGCATTTGTTGGTCAGTGGGGTAGGTTAGGGCAAGTATAATAATTCCTTGCCAAATCAATTACTATATTGCTTTTATGAAAAAGATAACTAGTTCAAGGAACATTTTATCCTCACCACTTTTTATTTCACAATCTTTACTGACAGTTTTGAAACTAAAGTGCTGATGCACTCTTTTCAGTTCATTCGAGAGCAGGAAACAACAAAAATATCACAAGGTGGGGGGTACATACTTTTATGAGTTTTTTGGTTTGCTTTTGCTGACTCCATATTTTAGAGATTTCAGATTGGAAGTAATACATGTTTTTATCCAAGTAATCTCCAACTGAAGCATAAGCCTCAGTACTTACAAAAATGGAACTAAATTCAAAATATCAAATAGACAATCTTTATGGGTCACGTCATATACTCCAAGGCACCTCCCTCAGTACAAAACACCCATGTACTAAGTTGTCAGATATGTTGGCTTCTGAGGGATCAGGGCTGAATCCCTTCCAAGGAATTCCTCTATACCCTCTTCGAAGGCTATCGCTTTACAAATATTATACTCTCTTCTCAGGGTAGGCTTATATCAAATTACTCTTAGATGTGAAGGTGAAAAAGGCCTGACCTTGCCTTGAATAGGAACACGTCTAAGGAGATATAGGAGTTGTAGAATTCATATATCCTATGCTACATCTTCATCACAGTTTAATGTTCTTGTTCTATCCAATCCATTTCATTCCCTTAATGGTATCATTCACAAGAGTACTCTCTATTAATTTTCCTTTATGCAAATCTCTGCCTCAGGGTTTGATTCCTGAGGAAGCTGACTTAGACACCATGAATTCTAAAATATATTTTTGTTCACACCCATGATAAAAATATAAAAAGTGCTTCAGTGAGATGGCATCATCAGCATAATCTAAGGGCTTCTTAGAAGTGCAAAGACTTATGCCTGATCCCTGTCACACTGAAAAAATATCTCTAGAAACAGAACCCAAGAATATATATTGAACTTGTCTTTCTGAGTTTTATGTATTTTTGAGTTTAAAAAGCATTACAAATGTTGAATATTTATGGTGAAAAAGGACAATACAATTACGTAATTATACTAAAAATAACAAAATTGCCTTTTAATTAAAGTATTAATTAAAATTACATAAACATTAATATTAAAGATTTACATTTTTTTACTGTCCCAAGTTTTACAAATATAATATGTACAGCAGTTATAGAGTAACATAAGTAACTAGATATCCATTCTGATTTGTGGCTTCATACATTCTTCTAACCCATTTCTTCAGTCAAAACCTAATACTTTGACTTTTCTATTTTTTTCCATCAAACCATTATTATCTTTCTAAAAATCAGGTCATCAAAAGTCTTTTAGCAAACCTAACAATTGAGAGTATGAGGTTCTTCCTACACAGTCTAAAAATTGCTTTCACATGCCATATGTCAGTTGATGCTAACAAAAATAATGTGCCAAATTTTATATGAATTAATAGATGAGAATATTTGCATTAACTGAGACCAAGTGTCTTGGTCAGGATCAATCTTGTAACTGATAGAATAAGATTAAGGTTCAGGTTGTCTGAGTCCATCTCTTGCCCTCCATTAATGGCAGTTTATTGGAAGGATCTATCTGTTACCTTCTTTCTATCTATGGAAAGTCTTCTTGATGACAATAGAATCACCTGGAAGTACAATTTCCTTAAGTTAAGAGAGCACAACAAAAATTTAGGTCAGCAGTACACTCTCCATAAAGCCTACTTCCCTGCTGCCTTCTGGGTCTCTGCCATCAATGCATATGAAATGGCCTTATGCTTTAGAAGGAATTGAAGGAGAAATTAAAGTATCTGACAATCTGGAATTATTTTCCTGTTGATACCCAGATCAGTGTATCTGACATTTGGCACAATCTTAGACAATATAAATTATCTTTATTAATTTTTAACATGCCTACACTATTTATTGTCTGTCTGCTGTATGCCAGTCATTTTGTTGGGTATCGTGTAAAAAAAGATGAGAGAAATCATTCCTGCTGTCCCAGAGAATATTAGTGAATGAAATGGAAAGCTGATGACAAGCAAACAAATACATAAGAAAATAATTATAAAATGCAAAGTATATGAAGAAAACAACCCTAAAACTGGGGCACTAAAATCCAGATGAATGGAAAGCAGAGGAACTGCATAACCAAAATACATTATGGCTATTAATACTTCTATAATACTAAATACTGTTAATGTTAATAATTCTAACTACTGATAATAATGCTACTCTTAGTCTTACGTATTCAAACCATAATAATCTATTTTTCTAAGGCCTTAAAATATTTGCAGCTAAAAGTCCATTTGAAGAAAAAGATTATGTATTTCATATATGTTACAAACATGCTTTCAGGTTTCTAGAGTTAAAAATTTAAATGCTCTCTCAATTTTATGATTATCTAGATTGACATATTTCTCAATTAAATAATAAAATATGCCCCATTGTATTTCTATCCAATAATACATTAACAAAGATATTTCATTGACCTTCATTTATTTCCTTTAGGCAAATGCCGAAAGGCTTTGCCACCAAAAAAACAAAAAGGTTTCTGGTCACCTTTTAATTTTCTGTGAATTGGAATCAGAATTGGGGGTGATGCTGCGTACAGTGGGTGATTTTATACCTTTGAAGAGCAGGCAGATGCCAGCGGTAGATGGGACATATCTATAATCTTAAACATCCCCATTGAACAGTCATTTAAACATCTGGGCTTCAGAAAAGGCCACTACTGCTGAAATGAGTTCAAATGTGTCATAACCTGCTTCGCCTATACCATAATGGACATATTGATGGTTAGCAGTTCTCCCAAGTATCAGGCTGTTCTATTTTTTCTCCTATTTCTTCCATTCTGTATATATACTTTTTCTTTTTGTTTGTTTTTGTCAACATTTTCCCGCCACCACTTTCCCCAGCCCCACCCACCCCCACCTCCCACCCTCAATCCTTCCCCCATTTGGCTTTGTCCATGGGTCCTTTATGCATATTCCTTGATGACCCTACCCTTCCCTTCCCTTTCCCTTGTTGTCCCCTTCCCTCCTCCCCTCTGGTTACTGTCAGTTTGTTTTTTATTTCAATGTTGCTGGCTACATTTTGCTTGCTTGTTTATTTTGTTGATTAGGTTCCACTTATAGGTGAGATCATACGTTATCTACCTTTCACCTCCTGGCTTATTTTGCTTGGCATAATGCTCTTACTCTGAATCAAACTATTCTCATTCAAAGAGAAAGCAATGCACCAACCCAAGATTATACATTCAGTGAATCCATCAAAGCAACAGCTAGCCTGATGCACTCAGTGTATGCCAGACTGCGTGGTAACGCCTTCCATTATCGCATTTAATTCACTCAGCCATTCATGAACTGAACACTATCATTATTCTATTGCTTAAGTTCTTTAAAGGAAAAAATATATAAAAATAATCCAATATGTCTTCCTTGTAGAAGTATCTGTTCAGGTCCTTTGCCTACTTTTTAACTGGTTTGTTTGACTTTCTGGTGTAGAGGAGTGTGAGTTCTTTCTATAGTTTGGAGATCAAACCCTCGTCCAAGGTATCATTTGTGTATATATTTTCCCATACAGTTGGTTCCCTTTTCATTTTGCTGACGTTTTCTTTAGCTGTGCAAAAGCTTTTTAATTTGATGAAGTCTCATGTACTCCTTCTTTCCTGTATGTCCCTTGCTCTAGAGGACATATCAGTGAAAGATTGCTGCATGGAATGTTTGAAATTTTCCTGCCTATGTTCTCTTTTAGGACTGTTATGTTGCCACAACTTATATTTAAACCTTTTATTTACCTTGAGTTTATTTTTGTTTATGGTGTAAGTTGGTGGTCAAGTTTCTTTTTTCTTTTTTGCATGTGACATATGAAAGGATGTTCAGCATCATTAGCCATTGGAGAAATGCAAATTAAAATCACAATGAGATACCACTGCATATTGGTCAGAGTGGCCATGATAAACAAATCAACAAACAAGTGCTGGTGAGGTTGTGGAGAAAAGGAAACCCTAGTGTACTGTTGGAGGGAATGCAGACTGGTGCAGCCACTGTGGAAAAACAGTATGGAATTTCCTCAGGAAACTAAAAATGGAACTGCCTTTTGACCCAGCAATTCCACTGCTGGGGTTATACCCAAAGAATCCTGAAACACCAATTCAAAAGAACCTATGCACACCAATGTTCAATTTACAATAGACAAAATTTATAGTAGCAAAGAGTTGGAAGCAACTTAAGTGCCCAGTAGTGAATGAGTGGATCAAAAAACTGTGGTACATTTACACAGTGGAATACTATGCAGCAGAAAGGAAGAAGGAACCCCTACCCTTCATGACAGCATGTGTGGAACAGGAGAGCATTATGTTTAGTGACATAAGCCATGTGGTGAAAGACAGATATCATATGATCTCACATGTAAGTGGAATTTAATCAATAAAACAAACAAATGGGCAAAAAAATACCAGAGACATGGAAATAAAGAACAAATTGACAGTAACCAGAGGGGTGGGGAAGGGGGACAATGGGGTAAAGAAGAGGAAGTGTTGTCAAAGAACATGTATAAAGGGCCCATGGACAAAGACAATGGAGGGGAGGATTGCATGTAGGAGGTGGGGGTGAGTAAGGAAGGAGGAGAGTAATGGTGGGAAATGGGGACAACTGTAATTCAACAATAAAAAAAAAGAAAAAAAATCCAAATTTTCTCTGGGTTCTGCTTCACCATCACGTGGATATTGTAAGGTTTTTCAAATTACTTAATCAGTGTTGCCACTGGGACAGTTGGAAGCACCATAGAAGAATTTCCTACCTGGAAATAATCCCTCTCCATCACCATGAAAATAGTTTGCCTAGATATTGCAAGAAAGTTGTTTGGAAGATTATCATTCTAGACACTAACAGTAAAATCACTATAGTTTTTTGCTATTTATCTCCCAATGCCATGAAAACCTAGCAGCATATATATATATAAACACTTGGGGAGAGGAAGAAGGAAAAATAATAACTCATCTCCTCTAGGTCTTAAGAAGGCTGAGTATGTGACTCATACTATTAAATAAAACCAAAGCAAACAAAATTCTCAGTAAAAACATGCAGGGTGGAGGGGATAAAGGAGGGGAAAAATGGAGCAACTATAATAGCATACTCAATAAAATATACCAAAACCAAAATATTATGTAACTACAGTAGGTCTATTACTTCTAGTTGCCAGTCTTCTATATTTATATATCTTATTGATTTGGAGGATAGGATTACTATATTAGAGGAGTGATGAAAACAAATAAATAAATATTTTAATGCATTTGTAACTAAAATTAAACTGAATGGTTAACTACTTTACAAAATATCACTGCCTAACCTTGAAATCAGGTGGGCTGCATGAGATGATTTCTGAGCAGTAAGAGGACAGAAGCATCTCTTATAGACATCCTAAGAGTTAATTTGTTCCAGTTAAGTCCTTTTCATTACACAGGTGTCATCTCAGAGACATCCTTCTCTTACCCCCTTGCATCTGGCTTAGCTGCCTCTCCCATGACCTTTCTCAACTCGCTTTGCTGACTTCTGTAACAGCAACTCAACATAGCCCATAACACAGACAAAATATTGCCAACAGTTGAATCGGACATCTCTTCTGCTATCAGATGGCTTTTTGCTCTCTATGTTACACATGTGTGGGCAAAATAGATTTTCAGATATGAGTAACACAGAGTTTATACTTGTGTATTGTTTATTATTGTATTATTTATATTGCAACTGTAATATATTATATGTTATCTATATATACTTATAACCTTTCATCTAATTTCTCTCAGTTGAGTTCTGGGTCTATTCACACCGGCATTGAGACCCTAACAATTTTTAGAAATGATTCTAACAGAATCATTGGACAATGAATTTAATCAACAGTTGTTTGCACCTCTGAGTAAGTCTGCTATGTTATGTGTTACTATGAAACAATGATGAAAACTGACCAAAGTCCACTGAGAAATACATGCACACACATACAGATATCAAAATATGATATTTTAAAAATACAGACTGTAAAAACACTATCTGTGGTAAATAACTACTGAGGTGAGTTTAATTCAAAGGCTTTGCAAGAGAGATAGGGGACTCAAAGGACATTTCAGGGAACAGAGATAATGTTTAAGTTCATGGAAAAGAGAACTTTCTTAACACATTCTAGCAAGGAAAGCATTATGGCAGAGGAAACAGAGTGAGTAAAAGAATGGTGGAGGAAAAGGTAGGGAGAAGTTTTCCTTGAGATCTATGCAAGAATAAATAGTTCATCCAAATCCTTTAATTCTGCAAAACCCTTTTGACATTAACCAAAATTAGTTCAACATAAATCAGTAAAGAATGGAAAATTATAATTGTAAATATTTCAAATATAATAATAATTTGTTTTATTGACACTCAGCTGTAACTAAAAGATACTTATCGGTTATCAATGTATTATACTTGAATGCTTTCTTCAAAGTGTGATTTTATTATAAAATCAATGTCAAAAGATTTCAGGGAGATAAACTTCTCTTGCAGAATATTAGAGGATTAAGTTTGACTTCCAAAGTTTTATTATTCTATTATATGAATCTCTGCAAGTAGAGTCTCTCAGTCACATTAACTACTTTATGCCTAAAAATCTAATAGTACAGGGCAAATGATGCATCTGTCAATATACATACTTAATTTTCACTGCCATAAGTTTCGTTTCCCAAAAATTAATTTTGATTTATTATCACTTTGACAATGACCATGAATTGGTGCTCGCTGAATAGCCTTTACTCTCTGCTCATCACCACCAAAGAATGGTTTATTCCTTCCTGAGAAAGGGATCATATTCCATGATGATTTTTTAAAGTAACTGGTAAGATTTCTTGTGCTGATTCTTTCTGACTGATTCTCTGACTGATACGAAAGGGGAAAAGATGAGACAGTGACTCAGATTAAACTCAAATTAAAACTCAGTAAGATAACTGCACTCATTCAGGAAAAAAATATTGTTGTCTTATCTAGTTATTTGTCTGAGTGTATTGACTGTTTTAATGATCACTAAATTTCCTCTCGAATAATTTTTCTATCATGTAACTTAAAAAATATAACATACATACCTTACCTATAAGTTAATTGCACATGGATTGGTTAATTTGGGGATAATCCAGGCTTTTCTTTTAACAGGACTTGATTCTTCTCAATTCATGCACTCCCCATAGGACTTGTATATACAAATTTTCACCTGAAATTTGGAAATCCACAAACATCTGAAAGCCACAGAGGACATAATGTGAGAGAAACTGAATTTTAGACTAACCCTAATTTGAGCTGCTGTGAACCTGTTTGTGATCTTTGTTTATTCACTTAATATGAAACTTTATACACATCACAGAAAAATATTAAATCTAGGCTACTCCCCTAGATTATTTTTAAAACACAATGTAACTAAATAATTTGAATACGTGATTAAGGCCCTTTACTCTTGGGGCAAAAAGAAGTATATTCCCCCCTCAACTGAAGCCTTGTATTATTTATAACTTGAGAACCCTCTTTATCTCAATATATTCAAGTAATTAATCCTCATTCTTTTGGATAAAAATGGTTATCTATTTGTGAACTTATTTTGAGATAAGAATAATTATTTTCTTTCCCTTTAGATGAGAAAACAGAGCATTAAGAGGCAAAATAACAAGGCCACAGCAGCACAGTGAGAAATTAGTAGACACGAAATTCAAACCCCAGCAGTCTGAAGCGAGTGCCACTTCTTCCCGTTTTCTGACTTTTACTCCATTCTTTCTAACTCCCAAATGTGACTTAAAGAAGGAAACACTGGTTTTTTTCAACTTTGATTCTATGGAAGATATTTTTAACCTATTTTATTGTCAGCTTTTTTAATCTTTTTTTTTTTTTTGGTATACATCATTGATTATGCTATTAGAGTTTTCCCATTTTTTTTCCCCTTTATCCCCTCTGCCCTGCACCCCATCCCATCCTCCCCACACCTCTTAGTTCATGTTTATGGGTTGCACATATCAATTCTTTGGTTTCTCAGTTTCCTATACTGTTCTTAGCTTCCCCCTGTCCATTGTTTTTTTTTTTTTGGTCAACGTTTTCCTGCCACCGCTTTCCCCAGCCTCACCCATCCCCATCTCCCATTTGGCATTGTTGATGGGTGTCAACTTTTAAAAATATATCTACCTTATTATGAAAAGGGGATGAGCATTTCAGGGACGGATTTACATGGACAATATTTTCCAGCCTTCGTGTCCCTCCCTCAATTATTAATATTCTCTTTTTTTAATTTTATACTTCATAACTCTGAAGTATTTTCATTCTTTCTGAGGCCTGACTGCTCCGGTAAACAATATTTTAATCATTTCCCTTTTGTTGTTTAGGTGGGATGCATGTCATATCTGGAAAATCAAATCAGTAGTCACTAACTTGTTTTTACGGGTTACCTTCTAATATTCTTAGCCTGATGCAATTATCAAGTAGTGTTCTCTAAGACAACTCTAATTTTCCTTGAGCTTTTTTAAAAAAATGAAATGATGAAATAGATCCTTGACTAAAGTACATACCCAACAACTCCATATATAAATGCAAATTTCAGGTCCCTACATTTTATGTGTCTATAAATTATCAAAATAATCAATCTTTAGTATTTGAAAGAAAAAATTATGAGAGAAAAATATTTTAGCCTAGGCATCTGGCCATTTGACAAATGAGACACAGAGCTAAAATTTTTTGTCATGATTTCACCAGATATAGATTTATAGATATTTGTAGATTTATAGATATTTGTAGATTTATAGATATAGACATGTGCAAAGTCATAATTTTTTAAATGCTTACTTTTCTAAGGTGAATATAGATCATTCATTATGGGCGCTAAGGGTCTAAAGGGAAGCATCATGAAATGGATAGATTCTACACATTAGCTCTAAAGTGAGGGTTGGGGCCATATTTTTTGTGTGTGTGACATGTGGGCCTTGGGCAATAATTTGGGGCCACCTGGATTTGATTAGTTCAAAGTAAACTAATGTCAGAATAATCTTTAACGTAACTTTTGTCCTCCCTCCTCACAACTGCCCAGGTCTCCTTCTCTACCCTTAGGGAAAATAGCTGTTAGCATTCAAGCAAGTGAAGCAGCCTTCAAAGGGTTTGTTCTTCTGGAAATTCTTATGCCATTGGCTAAACACTTCAGTTAATATTCTGACCCGAGGAAAAAGAGTAACTGAATCTCCTAAATCAGAAGCAGGAACACAAGATTAATATCCCAACTACTCACTTTGGTGTATCTGGGGGAAATTCTGGCGCAGGTTAAAATCTGACATGGACTTGTTGAGCTTCACCTCTTGTTCTAAACCTCTGTCCTGAACACAGGGATTCGAGATCTAACTGCTTATAACCACCTTGAAAAAAAGAGCCCTGGGTGATGTGAGGCCTCTTTGGAATGACATGTAACTAACAAGGGAATCAACATGAAACAGGCCTAGACACCCACAGTTTGTTACCAGACCAAAGCCAGGAAAACTAAAGGCATCCACTATAATTGCTAGCCACCTGGGAGACCTGTGGATGAAATTTATGGGGCTGAAAGGTCAAAGATCAACATTAGACTGATCATCAGCTCCACCGCCATGTCATTCATCAGTTGAAATTACATTAATTCTGCTTATATAACTTCTAATGATGGTAGTTTATCACATCTCTGTGAATAAAAGGCTGCGATATGAAATGGCACTTTTTTTTTACTTTAGTGTTGGATGAACACATTAGATTGTAAGAAAGAACTGATTGCTCTAATCTCTAATTTTATGTTCTAAACCTATTCCATAACAATACATAAAATTGTACATATTTTTAAAAATTTTGTTTTTAAAATGAATATTATTAGTTTTCAAATATGAAAAACAGTTCCCAGGTGCTAATAAATAAGCAATTAAAAAATAATAAAGTGTGAAAATATCCATGGATGGCCAGAGGATCATCAAACTATTACTGCTTTTTGAATTCAAAAATTTAGAAAGTAATTTTTTCTTGTGAAAACAGTCTTAACCTTACCATAGGTAAATAATCTTAAGTACATAAAAATATATGTCATATACTAACTATAGTTTTAACACTTAGAAATACTTAATATATCATAATAAAGAAAAAAGTGAATTATTTGTGCATATCTGTGATAGATTATGCTGTCACTTTAAAAATGTTATATATATAGTGTAAAGACTAATATACTGCAATAGAGCATTATAAAATTTCCATAATAATTATTTTGATCACATTTATATAGAAATACTATAAAGCAAAAAATGAAGAACAGAAACAAAATGAACATATCAGTAATATTTAAGCATAAACTTGCACAGAAATAGTTGTAAGAGTCAAAACTAATTACAACTTTTAAAGTGAAGAGGTTTTTCTCTGTGGATAGATAGATGATAGGTAGATATAAAATAAAATTCATTGTGGCTATAGTATTTTTTTATGTTTGCATATATGTGCTAATGTGATGAAATAAATATTTTAATACTTAACACTCTCTGTATCTCTCTATATTTTTTGTCAAATATATACATACATACTTATATATATATGTGTGTGTGTATGTGTGTATAGTCTTAAATGTGAAAGAATACCTCTCCAAGCTGAGAAAAGAGTTATAATCAAATATAACCCATGGAAACTCAATAAATGTTAATTGAGAACAATTATAGAAATTATGAACTATTAAACATCTAAATATTCTAAGAAAAGTGTCTCCCTAAACGCTTTTATTTCATGGCTTTTTAAAAACAAAGTCCTCTGACAAAAGTAAATAAATAATCACAGAAGTTTTCTAAAACCACAGCGCACCTAACAGAACAGAAAATCTTACTTAAGTGAGCTTTTTTGGTCTATATTTTAATTTTAACACGATGTGAAAGATAATAAGAAAACAAATATCAATGTCTCAATCCAAGAACTTAGAGGTTTTGCTTATGGATCTCTAAGAATTCCTAAATTTTTACTCCAACAAAAAACATTCACATAATTTTGACTCATTCAAGATAAATACCTAAAATTTTCAAGAACTTGTAAAAATCTAAATGATAGAAACCATATCCTATTTCTTAATTTATCTTCATGTTCTGTAGTCACATAAAAGCTAACCAAAACATTCTGATTTACATTGCAATGAGAAGAATGGGTATTAAATCTAATAAAACTAAAAGTCTTTTAGTGTCTTTGGCCATAATATTATAATATAGACTAAAGAGGCTGTTTTAAATCAGGGTTTTACTAGAAATTTAAAAATAACTTTATGTAACAAAATTGCTGTTTTTTCAGTTATTAGTTGTAATATAACATACTATCATGACCCATCAATTTGTATTATACACGGGTGTGTTTTGGTGTGTAACAAGTATTCACACATATATACCATTTATATATATGTGCATATAAATTATATATCAATATAGTTTAAAATAACGATTAAAAAATCAAAACCAATGACAGTAGACACTTTTAGTAGTAGTGTATTTTTTATTTAATGTAATATTTTCTGTTTTATGTAGTCTTTTATCAAAAATTTGCTAGAAAGCAATGGAATATAATTTCCAAAGGATTATCTAGAGGGCATTTACATTTCATTCATCCTCTATCGCTCTCTAAAATCTTGTATAATATTTAGAATTAGCAACTCCCTCAAATAATTAGATTCTCTCCAATTAATACAATAGATAAGAGTATCAGAAATGATATAATTACAGAGGAATAAACAGCTTTATAGTTAACTTGAATATAAGAAACACAGTGTTCTGCAATTCAACTAAAACACCAGAGGCATACAACATTTTCATTAATTGTTGTTTTATTTTATTTTGCTTCTGATAAATTTATATGCCAGTCACAAAAAGAAGTACCTTGATTTCTTCTGTCTTCAAATTTACTTGAATATCAAATTACATAATAAAAATGTATTAAAACTGCCACAAAAACTGATGAATTACATGTAACGGTTTCTTATTTTGCATTCACAAAATAACTTACACACTTTAAACATTAAAATAACATTTTTATGTATATGAAAATGCTAATTGACTATAGGTGTTCTTAAAATTTTATTTCACCTGTAAGTGTAATTGTTATTTAATAACCAAATAGGTCCGTGAATCTTTCCTTAGTTCCTTCAAGTTGAGACAGTTTCTCCAAAGCTTATTTCTTGTTGGTTCCTGGCTTACAGTACTATTAACTCTTTTATTATGCTTTTTATTGCAATAGTTAACTACTGTTAATTCACTGCATAATAGGTGTCTGAAAAGCACTGTGCTAAACTTTTTACTTACAGTTCTTCATTTGCTCTTAATATTATTAAACGTACAGATGAAGAAACTAAACATAAAAAGGGCTAAGCAAGCTGTCCAAAGACATGGGGCCGAAAAGCAGAGGTAAAGTTCAAATTCAGCTGCATCTGACTTCAAAGCTCAGGTTTTCGGTCACTACTCTCCCACGTCACATTTGGAACTTTATTAAAGACTAATCCACAGAGCAGTGAAAGGGATGCTTAGACTTTTAAAAAACACAGGCATATTGCTAATGATGTGAGCTACTCTTTTCTGCTAACTAAACCAGAATTCTCACTGAAAGTTATTCAAAAGCCTTAAATTGAGCTATACTGACAAATTCAGTGGGTAGTAATACACAAGACATTTCTTCTCTGAAAATGATATTGATACACTAATATTGACAAAGTATGTCTTTAATTTTTTTTGGCACAGCCTGATTCATTCATTCTCTCTCTCTCTCTCTCTCTCTCTCTCTCCCTCCCTCCCTCCCTGTTTGAAGGGGACTGGACATTTCATTGCACTATGGTCCCAAAGAGGTTATAATAAAAAATGCCTATAAAAATGCCTATAATATTAACTGAAACATCACAACTAATAGACTAAAAGAGGGGAGGGATTTTGTAGATGGAGAAATAAATCCCTCAGTCATAAAGTTATGTGATGCCAATTAAAATGCTCTCCCAGGCCGCAAGGCAGCTGCAGAACTGCAGAACTGCAGAGTGTTTCCAGAAAATAATTCTGGAGAGGATCTAGGTGTCACAAGGGCTTTTAACATTCATCCTCAGAATATTTCATCTGCAAATATAACTCCATGCACAAGCAAAGAAAGTTTGCCAAGCACAGAATTTCATTTATCACCCTGGTAATTTACTTAATTAGAATAAACCCAGACTTCCTTAAGACTCTTTTGCAAGCCTAACCCTCATCGCCACAAGCTCACTTTTTAATTATGTGGTCCTTAAGAGCCTTTGGGCATGTAACAGGACAGACTGTAAATGCAGCCATTCACACACACACAGAGACATACACACTCAGGCTTCTGGAGAACCTAGCAGTAGATACTAAAGCTATTCATGTTACTTTCCCATGTTATGAATTCTAAAAAGACAAATATTAACCTCTACAAGTCTTGTTTTCTTATCCACAAAATGTGAATAATTGCTGCTTCTTAGATACTGTTTTGCTTTCAAGATTAAGCAAGATAATTTTTGCAAAGTGCATAGTACACTGCTTATGTGATACATATAAGCAACCAAGATTGAAGTCAATATTAGTGAAAAGAAGGATACATGGAAGTCAAAAGTCCTAAAGTCCTTTCACTATCTTTAGCTACGTAAATGATCTTAGAAAATCTCATTATAATGGTGTCCTCAGTCTCCCTACATGTAACACCAGAATTAATTCAGGATCAAAGTGTCTAAATTTTATTACTACCTGGCTATGATCAGATCTATTAAGAATTCTCATCAGCTAATATAACTAAAGTTAAGTTATATAAGTCTTTGCATTAGGCCATTCTTTAAAATTCCCATTAAAAGATATACATAATAAGACCCTTTATTTTAATTATGAAAAGATGTAAATAATGAGTATATTATAATCTTGTAATGGATTAACTCAAAGAGTAACCTTAGTTCTTGTTTTCAGGAAGCATAGTTATTAAAATCTGTAGACACCCACCCCAGTAAAAGCCATTGAAATTATGAAAAACCAGGCACCCTTTAAGTTGTATCAAAGACCCGGAATGATAAAAGACAAATTCACAGAGGACAACTTTAAAGTGAGAGCAGAAACCCTAAACATTTAGTACCAAAGTAAAATTTTGTCATGGAGATTTCTATCAAACCTGAAAAATTTGAACTTTTTCTTACCTATGTGAACTAGGTAGTGGGTCTAGAGTAGCTCTTGGTAAGAAATCAAATGAAAAATATATACACCGCACAGTTCCAAATTTTGTGAAGATAAAAGTTAACTAAATCTCCAGGAAAAAGAAAGCAACAAAGAAACAAAGCTTTGAAACAAAGTGTTTTGCTATTGGATAACCCAAAGCTGACACTCATACAATACAGTCATAGGCCAAAACATAATACAAAGAGAATTTTACCTATTATAATTGAATTATAGCTAAAAAACTGCAGAAAAATTGTGAAGTACCATGATTTTCTTGCACATTTCATGTGGAATTACTCAACTTACATTTTAACCATGAAAACATGGCTTATTACAAAACCACAGTTGAAAAGTTTTATCCCTCATGATTGTGTTACAAAAGCACTGGTCTAAATTTGGAGAGTTTCCAAGGTATTTAAACTTTCCCTAATTAATCCACAAATAGGACTTTCTCAGTTGAAAGGTTATGGTATTTCATATCCCACTATACTTCTATTTGCAGTTCATCTTTTTTTTTTAGGAAAAAGAAGTTGTCAGAAAGCATACATATGACTTAGGAGAACAAATAAAACTGAATCATTGACAAAGCGTTTCTCTTTCATTTGGGAGGAGCCAATTGTAGAGATTGCAAATGACATCATCAGTCATTGTAATTGATGGTGCTGCTAAGATAACATTCTTCACCCCAGTGTAAACACTGATGGATCCTTCGAGAGATGCCTTACATTGCAAGTCTGGGATTTAGTTTATGGGTCTGACAAGTGTGACCTTTAAAATAATGTATTTGCTATAAAAGAGAAAAGAAAACTCTTTATAATTAAAATATGTTGGCTACACATTTACTTTCCAGCAAGTAGTCTGATTACAATCAAAATAACACACCAAAATGAAACAGTTTACCTGTGATCAATTTAATGTGGTTATAAAATGCTAATTATGAGAGAAAACACATTCAAGGTTTGTGGTACCTATACCTATAAAACTTGTAGAAAATCTAACATTCAATGATGTGTGGCACATATGGGTAAGCAGATGGCCAAAGTATTATTTTTAAAAACAAGACTTTTGCTGACAAAATACAGAATCGGAATGGTGTGATTGGAAAGCTAAGAGGATGTTATTTATGAGATAGTAAACTCATGCTCAGTAATTGGATTCTTGCTAAATGGTAGATAAAAGGACTTGGAGTGGGGGGGGGGCGGAAATGAGTGCCTGCAGCTATAGAAATGAATGTTCATCTCTCATTTATGTATCTGTAATTTTCGTCCTAGCTCATCACCTTTCCCTTCTGTGGCATAAGGAGAGCTATAAGAGAATGAGGTTTGCCTTACTGTATCAAGCATAATTAATGTGAAATGTTAACTTTTCTCTTTTTGATGAAATTCTAGGGGACAAAAACATAGAAAATAATTCTGAATGTGGACAGATACAAATTAGTTATAAAATAAGTTTTAAAATGTCCGTACAATGAGACTATATAACAAGGTCAATTAACTTGGTCAAAAGGTTCAAGCTTTCAATTATAAGGTGACCAAGTCATGGAATTCCAATGCACAACTCAGTTACTAATATAACTGTATTCTATATGTAAAATTGGTAAGACATCTTAAGGTAACTAAGTGATGACTGTGTTAAGTAGTTTGATTGGGATAATTATTTAATAATGTATACATATATCAAATCATCACATCGTACACCTTAAATATATACAATTTTTGTTTGTCAATGATACATCAATAAAACTGCCAAGAAATAAATTGTTAACTTTGATATCTTATCTTTGAACTACTTTAATACTTTGTTTACATCCCCAATTCTCATCATATTCAACTAAGATTTTCTGGGAACCTGTATGTTCTCTTGAATTTTCTTTCATCTTGCTGAAAGCAGAGATTATCTCTTATATGAACTATTTCATTCTCTTAACCAAGTACTTAGGCTTCACAAAGAGTAAATGGTTACATTTTATTGAATAAATAAATAAAACCCTATCACTCAATTAATAAAATTTAAACTATCATTTTAAAATTGTAGGGGTTTTTTTGGATGAAATTTTAACTTTTCTTTAATAATAACCCTTTAGGAAAACAGGCTTTAATATTATATGATAAAAATTAGCTTAAATCTCAAGTTCTCTGCCTGTATGAGAATTAAGTCTGTATTAGCATGTAACTATGAGACATAAACTACACTTCAAACACCTGAAGACAGAGTACAGAACTTACATGGTAACCTTTCCAAATATCTATGACTAAGTTTTTCTCATATTTTAATTAAAATTTTTTGAAGATATTAGATTCAGTTTTATAACCCGCTTTTGTCAAATATCATATATAAGTAGATAAGTAAATTTTATTTATCTATCTATAACCATTATATATTGACTATATGATCTATACATAATCTTGTTATGTCTAAATTATATCTTCACAAATATATTTTCATACTGAAAGCTTGGCTAATAGAAAAATATGTAAATGATATGTAATATGTAGTCCATTTCTTGAGGGAAGCAATGCTTTATTGTGCTCTCCCCGACCCTCAGAAATATACTCCATCAGGTTTTTCTCTTTGCTGTGGACATCACAGACACAGGATGTGGCCAGCACTCCCTCTTTTGCCACCCATTTGACTATCACAGGAGACGAAGGTTCTTCTAGACAAGCTTCCACAAAGTGGGCTGGCGCCACAAGAAAAGTTTCAGCCAGGCCTTGGTACAGGCCAGGTTATCCAGTAAGGACTCCAGAAGTGGAGTGAATTCAATTCTCTGAAAACACACACACACACACACACACACACACACACACACACACACGAACAACAAAAAGAAAAAACTGCTATGAAACCCCAGAAGTGTCTCAGCATTCAGTTTAAATATATATTTTAAAAAGGATCCTTAGAAAACAGTTTGAAAGACAACAAAACCAACAAGGCCACCTGCAGGTGGTGGTCCAGGGATAGGTGCCAGCCCCGCCCCCGCGAGGATGGGCAGCACCTCCCTGGAGGAGGTGGAACCCTCAGCTGAACGCAAGAGCAGCGGCAGCACCATGGACAGGGACAGCGTCAGCTTGCGCCGCTGGTTCGGGGCACTTCTATGCTCTGCGGACAGGCCTGTTCCTGGTGCCGGAAAGCATCAGTTACCCCAGGGATTACACGGTGTGTGTGCTGCGACACGAGTTGGAGCATTATTGCATTAACCTGGCCTGTGCCAAGGTTCTAGGCCAGCAAGCTCAGCAACGACGAGGGGGTCCCCTTCCAGAACTTCATGCTGCCGGCGGAGCACTACACTTCAGATACTAGCAGATGCTGTACTACCTTCACCAGGCCAAAGCTCGTGGAGGGCACAGGGAGACTCACCCAGAAGCTGGGCGCTGAACATGACGGACCTGGAAATACCGAAGACAATTGGGAGGAGGAAATCTGAAGACCTGTTGCCAGGCAGGATCACTGCTCCCTTTCTGGCTGAAGCCTTGGCCATGACACAACTTTGGCACAGCAGCCAGGTTGGGTTTCCGGATGTGATTGTGGACGGAAAAAGTGGGTCATCACTGAGCACATGGCCAAGGGAATTCTTGTGAATGCTCTGTCCTGGCAGATTTGATTGAAGCTGGATGGAGACTGTCTCTTGAAGTTCTCACTAGACGTCTTCAGGGTCATGGAATATCTGGAAGGCAACAAGTTCAAGACTGAGATCAGTCTGTCTGCAATGTACTGGTGTCTGAAAACAACATGGCCAAGGCCAGCAAATTCTACCTCATCAAGGAGGCCTCTAGCACTGAGACACATGCAAGCTGTGGGTCAGGTGGATAACACCTGAGGCCCTGAGAGAGAAATTCTCCACCAAACCTGATGTGTAGTTTCAGAATCCCTCTCTGAGAAATCTACTCCGTTGGGCCAGTACTTTGTCCAAGAGTAACCCCGAAGGACATTGTCCCTTGGGTAAAGAAGGGCTATGAGATGGATACCTTGATGCTGCCCACCTGCCAGCCTGGAGGTCCTAGGAACTGCTGGCAGTCGGAAGCCACCACACGACTCCCTGTCTTGCAGCAGAGCATCTCAAAACCCATGAGCTACAGCTGTGACTGCCAGTTCACAGGTCATGAGACTGTGGGGACTGAACCTGAATAGATTGAAGACCTTGCACCCTCCCTTCTGGGCTCTAACCTGAACTAATATCAGTGGGTCTTTTTCCTCTCTCCCAACTTGTGCCACCTCTGACCTCCCAGGGACCCTGCCCAGGCCTGGTACCTTCTCTTGTGAACACACCAGTAAGCTTAGGTATCCTCAGTGAAAGGGTCAAGAGGGGAGGATGAGAAGCAGGAGGCAGATGCCCCATCAATTAAGCCTCCCTTCTCTCACCTTCTTAACATTTAATTTCTTTTGGTTAGGGAAACTAAGCCCCTCTCTGGGGACCCATCACTCCAGCTTTGTTTTCCACTCAGTGTTCTATGTCATCCCGGTGGTCGGTAACTACCTATATGCACTTGACCATGCCTGAGGCAGACATCTGCTATGGGCTTGGAGTTCACATGCCACTGCCACCCTCCCACCTGTCCTGTGAGATGGAATCATAACAAAGTACTCCATGATGGAAAAATGAACAAACATATAGCATTAGGACAAAGACTGGCATGCATCAATTAACATTCTTAGAACATTATTAGAACAAATAAAACATTATTTGTGGACATTATTAGAACAAGTGAATAGCTAAAGATTAAGAATCATAATTGCATTATCTTGGAGACTTTTGATCTATATTAGACAAACCAAATATATATGCTCACAGCTTGTTTTCTGACACCGTCTTCTTGACGAGAGGCATCAGTATTTGCATCAACCTGCTGGAGAGCCGGGGAATGGTTTGGTGGAGGCTGTGACCTGAGAAACAATGATGAATAAAGCATCAGTGTTGACATAAAGGACTTTGGGATCAGAAAACCTGGGGTTTGAGTCCTATTTCAGCCTCTGGCTAGGTTGTGACTTCAGCTATTAGCTGAATTTACCTAAAGTCCAGTTTCCTAACATACATAAGGGCTATTAATATTATCTGCTCCACAAGAGTCTTAGCACTGTGAGAGAATGGGTTATAGTCTTAAATTAGTGACTAGCACAAGGGACTTCTCCCTAAGTGTAGTTATGAAGTCACTGATACAACTGTGTATTACAAAGCTGCTTTAGGTAACTGATATTTGGAAACCAAAGTCAGACACTACACCATGCATACTGCAGACAAATTAAAATGTACATTATCATAGAAGACAATGGATTCAAAACATATATTTTTACATATCTGCACACATGTCTACAGACGTAGTATATAGTCTATCTCAGCACTATAGACTTGTCTGTGTAATCAAGGTAAATATTTTCAAAGATATGGGAGGAATCCCCAACTAGAAACAGCCAAACTGGACTGAAGGAAGTGCCAAAGTGAGGGCAGGTCCAACCCGGTGGGAACAACAGACGGTTTGATGTGTCCACAGAACTCTCTGAATGACCAGCATTGATTGGAATTGGAGACTGAGAAATTTCAATCTTCAAGTCTAATTCAAATTAAATAAGGAATACACAAAAAGAAAAATAATAGCAATAACTTCTAACCCCTTTTCTAGTTTAGACAATGCGAACTTCCGATGCCATCTTTATGCAGATCATTCAAAAATCTGTGTTTTTATATATACCAGGTACATTCTAAAATTGCATTTCAATTTCCCTGCTATATCTTTCTATTTTGTATTTTTATGACATCTCCAAGCCATTACCTTTCTACTTAATGCTTTTTTGACTAATTGTGTTCCCTTTGCCTGGGAGCCACATCAGAGTTCTCCCAATTATGCCTGGAAGAAAGATCAGAATTCAGTAGGAAATAAGTAGGAATTAAGGAGGGAATGACAAGGAAGTTGATGATTTGGACAGTGTGCATATTGATGTTAGCATATATTAACTGCAAACATACTTGTAAATATTATATATAAAACTAACGCTGGTCAATTTTGCTTTATGCAGTACTCTGTCCCTGTGCAGTAGATAATTAATTCAGCAGGATTAGATGTCCAAAGCTTGCACGCTCCATGAAAAGTCTGGCTTTGTCTGACTACTAGAGATAACCTGTAAACCCGGCATGATAAGAGTGTCTTTGTTTTATCTGCAGAGCTGGGTTCTGCCAGATTATTTATAATAGCGATGTGATTTATGGTGAGGACCTTGGCCATGTGGTATCACTTTGACCTTTGGAAGGGCCGAAGACTGAGACTAATGTCAGCCACAGGCATAGTCAGCCATGCCTCCGTGACAACCCCCGTGAAAACCTGGCACACATTGAATAGTATAACTTCTTTGGTTGGCAATGCTTCATGTGCATCATGGTACATCATCACTGGGATTATTAGGAATTATTCACATGACCCCACTGGGAGGCAACCGCTGGAAGGTCATGAGTGGTCTCTCCCTATGCATCTTTTAACTTCACTGGTATTACTATGCGTCTTTTTTTTTTTACTGTAATAAAATATACCTGTAAGTACAATAACATTTCTGAGTTCTTTTTGTCCTTCTGGCAAACCACTGAACTGAGGGTGATCTTAGAGACCTGCAAACACAACTTCTGATAAGTATATTTGCAAAAATGTAATACTAACTTCACTGAGTTTTAGAGGACTGGCATATCTTCAGGGTAAAAACTTCGACCTGCATTTATTTTATTTTTGTATCAGACAAAATAAGAATTTAATTAGTTCCTATTTCTAAAAAGTTATAAAGTATCTGAAAAATTGATAGTCTGTTTCTGAAAGTAATGGCTTAATGGATATTAAACCAGTGAGTCAGATTACATAGGTGCAATTTGCAAATATTTATCAGCTGTAGCACTTTTATCATGAATAGCACTAGTTAGGCTTTCAGCAGACTAGCCCACCTAAGGCAAATCTGTACTGGTTTATGGGTGAGAATCGTCCATCTATTAAATCAGGGATGCTCAGACCTAGAAAGAAATCAACTTTGCAATCCATAGATTAATTAGGATTTTAAGTAGCAACCTGGCAAAGTACAATTCTCTGGAGTTACAAGATCTAAATTTGCAATCAGAAAGAAATGGGCTTGAATCCTTTATTTAAGTTACTTAAGCTTCCAAACCTCAGTTTCCTAGTCCAAACACAGACATTTATTTCTTATTTTAATGAATATGTATCAAGTGTTTATCATCACTACATATTTTGTTGGTCCTTAGATCTAAAAATCCCATCTAAGTATTTTTTTTAATACTCTTGTAAACACTTATGTTGTATCTGCATCACTGTGATAGAACTAGTTACAATTAAATAAATCCATTCACTTTGGGACATTAGGACAATTCTGGGTTTTCTTCATTGCTGTGGTCCATCATCAGTCAGTCACCTGAGGAAAGACACAGTGGAAAAGATGTTGCCTTTTTGTTGATATACAAAGCCAGACATTGTGTTGGGTTGTTAAAACACGTTTTATTATTTTATCTTAACTGCAACCTCATAAAGTACATGGACCCAGGCATTATCCAAAGCCAGCCTACTCTTTCTTTAAAAAAAAATAAAAGGTCACATTCTAATTTACTTACTGACAAATTACCATTGCTTTCCCCAAAATTTCTGTGACTATTCAGGGTATAAATTGTCATGTTCATCTTTAATATGGTTTTCTATTTTTTACTAAATCCTTTGGCAAATTTTAATTTTCCCTATTCTTTTCTTCCTTCCTTTTGAGATTTAAAACCATAAGATAGTGTACTTTGTAATTTTTTTTTCCCAAGGTGTTACTCACACAACTAGCAGGCTTACTTATTACCAAAGACTTAGCTCTAAATCAACAGACAATTACAAAACAAGAAAGAAGAGATTCTGAGTAAGAAAGAGACTAAACCAAGTGGAAAGGTGTGTGAATGAAGACTCTACAGGCATCTATCACAGCAGGAGATACTCTATACTCTAACTACGACCAACTCAAAGGCTTACCCATCAGGAAGCAGTAAGGGACATTGCAAGTTTTGTTCTATTCTACTTCCTTTCTCAATGCTGGTATTTGTGGCTAGCATGTGGTATGCACTCAATACTCGATGAAAATGGGTAGACTTTCTACTGAAACTCTATATACTTCCTACTGCTATGTGCCTCAATTACTCAAAATTTTTCCTAAATGCCTCCCTCCTTTATTCACATTTCTCTTAATTAAAACCTCTAATTTCCACATTATATCATACAGCAAATTAGCTCTTGCTGTGTCTGCTCAATTTCATTCTTGCTGTGCATTGAAAGCCAAACTCCCAAAACCAAAATGACCCATCAGAGGTTTCTTTCAGTTAAACAAATAAAATCCTCCTCTCCTTCTGTGCTTGCACTGTGTGTGCATGTGTATATATTCCTCTCTCTCTCTATATATACACACACACACACACACACACACACATTTATATGTAGATAGATAGATGACAGATAGATGATAGATGATAGATAGATAGATAGATAGATGATAGATAGATAGATAGATAGATAGATAGATAGATAGATAGATAGATAGAAAGATATCTTTATTAGGCTCATCCTACAGAACAAAGTAAAATAAGGCAATCTTTTAATGATATTGTATTTCTAGAAAGTTGTCCTACTTTCTCAATACCTTATGTTGCTTGATTTGCATATTTTAATATTTTAAAATTGGGCATGATAGTATAAGTATCTAATAAGCATTTTTAAAAGTATTTTTTCAAGAATAGATTAGATTAGATTTGATTAGATAATTTGCTTGAATAATCTAAATCTGAAGAAGAAAAAGAGAAAGATAGGAACACAAGTACAAAGGGAAAAAATGAATAAGTGCCTATCAATAATAACTTTAAATGTAAATGGATTAAATGCTCCAATTAAAAGACATAGAGTAGCTCATTGGATAAGAAAATAGGACCCACACATATGCTGCCTACAAGAGACCCACCTCAGAACAAAACACCTATACCGACTGAAAGTAAATTGTTGGAAAAAAATATTCCAAGCAAATGGACAGGAAAAAAAAAAAAGCCAGGGTAGCAATACTTATATCAGACAAAATAGACTTCAAAACAAAGACCATAAAAAGGGATAAAGAAGGACACTTCATAATACTCAAAGGAAGAATCCATCAAGAAGGCATAAGCATTGTAAACTTACATGCACCCAACATAGGAGCATGAAAATATATAATGAAAATCCTGGAGGACTTCAAGAAAATATAGGCAACAACATACCTACAGTAGAGAATTCCAATACTCCACTGACAACAATGAATAGATCATCCAAACAAAATATCAACAAGGATACTGTGAAATTGAATGACACGTTAGATGAAATGGACCTAACTGATATATACAGAACCTTTCATCCCAAAGAAACAAACTACACATACTTTTCAAATGCACATGAAACATTTTCAAAGATAGACCATATGATAGGACACAAAACAAACCTTAACAAATTTAAGAAAATTGAAATTATATCAAGCATTTTTTCAGACCACAAGGGCTTAAAACTAGAAACCAACCACAAGGAAAACACTCAAGAACATTCAAACTCATGGAAGCTGAATAGTATGCTGTTACACAATGAATGGGTCAATAATGAGATCAAAGAAGAAATGAAAAAGTTTCTGGAAACAAATGAAAATAAACATACAACAGCCCAAAACCTATAGGACACAGTGAAGGCAGTCCCAAGAGGAAAGTTCATAGCAATATAGACCTACCTAAAAAAGATAGAAACATATCAAATAAACAACCTAACCCTATGACTACAAGAATTGGGGAAACAACAAAAAACAAAGCCTAGAATGGGCAAAAGGAAGGAAATAATTAAGATCAGAGCAGAACTGAATGACACAGAGACAAAAAGAACAATTCAAGGATCAATAAATCCAGGAACTGGTTCTTTGAAAAGATAAACAAAATCAACAAGACTTTAAGCAGACTCATCAAGAAAAAAGGGAGAGGACCCAAAAATAAAATCAGAAATGAAACAGGAAAAATTACAACTGATATCACAGAAATACAAAAGATTTTAAGAAATTACTATGAACTGCTATATCCCAAAAAATTTGAAAACCTGGGTGAAATAGACAAATTTCTAGAAACATATAATCTTCCCAAACTGAATGAAGAAGAAGCAGAAAGCCTGAACAGACTGATAACATCTGGGGAAATTGAAGCAGTGATCAAAAAACTCCAGGCACACAAAAACCCTGGACCAGATGGCTTCACAGGAAAATTTTACAAAACATTTAAGGAAGAGGTAACTCCTGCCCTTCTAAGACTATTCCAAAAAATCCAAGAAGAAGAAAGACTTCCAAACTCTTTTTATGAGGCCCACATCATCCTAATCTCAAAATCAGATAAAGACACGACAAAGAAAGAAAACTATAGGCCAATATTACTGATGAACATAGATGCTTATGTCCTCAACAAAATATTGGCAAACCGCATCCAGCAATACATTAGAAAGATCATATGCCATGATCAAGTGGGATTCATCAAAAGGATGCAAAGAAGGTACAAAATTTGCAATTCAATAAATGTAATGTGTCACATAAACAAAAGGAAAGAAAAAATCACATGATCATATCAATAGGTGCTGAAAAAGTATTTGATAAGGTACAACACCCATTTATGATAAAAAAAAAAACAAACACCCAGCAAAGTGGGAATAAAGGGCCATACCTCAACATAATAAAGGCTATATATGAGAAACCTACATCCAACATTATACTGAATGGGCAAAAACTAAAAGCTTTTCCATTAGGATCAGGAACAAGGCAAGGATGCCCACTTTCACTACTTCTGTTCAACATACTATTAGAAGTCCTAACCACAGCCATCAGGCAAGGAAAAGAAAGAAAAGGCATCTAAATTGGAAAGAAGGAAGTAAAATTGTCATTGTTTGCAAATGACGTTAGTGTATGTAGAAAACCCTATGGACTCCACCAGAAAATTACTCAACCTAGTAAATGAATTTGGCAAAACAGCAGGATACAAAGTCAACATTCAGACATCAAAGTCATTTTTGTACACCAACAATGAAATATCAGAAACAGAAATCAGGGGAAAAATCCCCTTTACTACAGCAACAAGAAAAATAGAGTATCTAGGAATAAACTTAATTAAGGAGGTTAACAACCTGTACTCAGAAAACTATACAACACTGAAGAGAGAAATTAAGGAAGACACAAATAAATGGAAGCATATACTATGTTCACAGACTGGAAGAATTAACATCATCAAAATGTCAGTACCACCCAAAGCATTTTATAGATTCAATGCAATCCCTATTAAAATACCAATGACATACTTCATAGATATAGAACAAGCATTTCAAAAATTTTGGGAATCAGAAATGACCCTGAATAGTTTTAGCAATTTTGAGAAAGAACAACAAAGTTGAAGAGATCACAGTAGCTGACATCAGCCTATATTATAAGGCCACTGTAATCAAACAGTCTGGTACTGGCATAAGAACAGACAAGTAGATCAGAATAGAATAGAGAACCCAGAAATAAAACCATGTCTCTATGGTCAATTAATATTTGACAAAGATGGCAGAAGCATAAAATGTACTAAAAATAGCCTCTTCAACAAATGGTGTTGGGAGATCTGGATAGCTACATGCAAAAAAAGAATGAAATTCAACCACCAACTTATATCACAAATAAAAATAAACTCAAGATGGATAAAACACTTAAATATAAGTCATGACACAATAAAAGTCCTAAGGGAGAACATAAGCAGGAAAATCTCAGATATTCCATGTAGCAGTAATTTCACCAATATGTCCCCTAGAGCAAGGGACATAAAGGAAAGAATAAACAAATGGAACTTCATCAAAATAAGAAGCTTCTGCACGGCTAAAGAAAACATTAGCAAAATGAAAAGGTAACCAACCATATGGGAAAATATATTTGCCAATGGTACAGCAGACTAGAGTCTGATCTCCAAAACATATAAAGAACTCACAGGACTCCACTCTAAGAAGACAAACAACCCAATTTAAAAATGAGCAAAGGACCTGAACAGACACTTCTCCAAGGAGGACATACACAGGGCCCAGAGACACATGTAAGGATGCTCAGCATAACTAGGCATCAGAGAGATGCAAATTAAAACCACAATGAGATATCACTTCACACCAACCAGAATGGCCATCATAAGCAAATCAACAAACAAGTGCTGGTGAAGATGTGGAGAAAAGAGAACCCAACTTAGTACACTTGGTGGGGATGCAGACTGGTGCAGCCACTGTGGAAAACAGTTTGGAATTTCCTCAAAAAACTGGAATTGGAACTGCCTTTTGACCCTGCAATTCCACTGTTGGGATTATACCCTAAGAATCCTGAAACACAAATTCAAAAGTACCTATGCACCCCAACATTCACAGCAACACAATTTACAATAACCAAGAATTGGAAGCAACCTAAGTGCACAACAGTTAAATGAGTGGATCAAAAAACTATGGTACATTTACACAGTAGAATACTGTATAGCAGAAAGAAAGAAAGAGCTACAACCCTTTGCAACAGCGTGGATGGAACTGGAGGGCATTACTCTAAGTAAAATAAGCCAGGTGGTGATAGACAGATACCATATGATCTTGCCTATAAGTGGAACCTAATTAACAAAATAAACAAGTAAGCAAAACATAACCAGCAACATTGAATTAAAAAACAAACTGACAGTAACTGGGGTGGGGAAGGAGGGGGATTACAGAGGAAAAGGAGGGGAAGGGTCATCAAGGAACATGCATAAAAGACCCATGGACAAAGCCAAAATGGGGGAAGGATTAAGGGTGGGAGGTGGGGAGAGGTTGGGTTGGGGAAAGTGGTGGCAGGAAAATGTTGACAAAAATAAAAATAAAAAGACAGAGTGAGGCTAAAAATAGTATAGGAAATTGAGAAACCAAAGAATTGATATGTATAACCCATAAACATGAAGTAAGAGATGCAGGGATGGTGGGATGGGTGCAGGGTAGAGGGAATAAAGGGAAGAAAAACATGAGACAACAGTAATAGCATAATCAATAAAATAGACCAAAAAAAGTCTTTTTCAAGAATAGATTAGGTTTGATTGGATTGGATAATTTACTTGAAAAATCTAAATCTGAAGATCAATTTTCCAGTGGAAGTTATTTGTTATCCATAGGCTCCTTCATTCTTTGGTCTATTATGTGTAATATTTATCACATGTAACACATTTTTTAAAAACTTTTTAAAAATATTTTATTTATTTATTTATATTTTTAGAGAGAGGGAAAAGGAAAAGAGAGGGAGAAAAACATTGATGTGTGAGAGAAACATGGATTGGTTGCCTCCAGTACAGGGACCAAACCCACAACCCAGGAATGTGCCCTGACCAGGAATCAAATCTGCCACCCCCTTCCTTGCAGTATGATGCCCAACCAACTGATCCACACTGGTCAGGACAATTTTTTAAACTTTGAATAAAAGTCCAGATACTTTGTTACCGTTTCCTGGCCAGTTAACCAATGCTACACTGTTACACTGTCAAATGGCTGAATCTCTTGGGGCTCAGACCCCTATGTACTCTGAAATAGTTATCCCTCAGATAAAGTTTCCTCATCTGTCAAAGGAACCATCACAATAAGCCCTACCTACTCACTGTCCAAGGATCAGATGCAGTGATTATTCAAAGTGATTTAAAACGTTAAAATTTAAGATGTTTCAAAAAACCATTTTTCACATTTAGATGTAATGAAACCGTCAGATAATACCATCAATAAAGACATTAAACATCCATTTTTACACTTTCAATAAAATAAATACAGAATTATTTTGATAAACTCTAACAATTTCCTATCTCCTGTAGACAGGTTTTGAAAAGAAACTCTAATAATACCTCTCAAGTATACTTCTGAGAAGTATAACAGCAATTTTATAAAATTTATTTCATAATCAATCTATAATTTCAATGTAAGAAATGTCTAAACTTGTAGAAAATTTTTACCAATTTATTAGAGCTAAACTGACAATTACCAGGAAGCAAAATCTCAAGGGACTGAGAAATGTTCCAGAAAATGGCAGTTTAACCATTTATTTTATACATCAGCATCAAAGGAGAAGGTGTAAATTGGTTACATGGTAACCAATTTGGTTACCATGGTTACCATTGGTAAATTGGTGATAAATTAGGGAGGGGGAGAAAGCAAAGCAGGGGGCATTTCTGAGACTAGATAAAAGGTAAAAGGGGTAGGTTCACACTTCTTCTACATGGAAAAGATGGTTAACAGTTAACAATTAGCACGATACCAATAACAATGACGGGTTCTGCGGCCTGTGCCCGTGCGGTAATGTGCCCTGAGGAGTCTGAGAGAAGAAAATTACTCTGACTTTCCAAAGGTTTGTTATCACAGATACAAAAAGACAATAAATGGGCTCAGTTAAGGAAAAGATAGACCTTTATCAAGGAAGATACTGGCCTCCATGATTTGCCTTTAGTTAGAAAGTTTTAATTTTAGACCATCCTATGTAGTCACTTTTGTTCTCTGAGTTCGTAAGGCCACCATGCAGACCTCCCCTGAGCTTGTCAGATTTAGTGTGTGGCCCTTTTTGTGCCACGCTAATCACATGATTATATATTGTTAATGGGATGCCATTTAAAGGTAAATGCTGATCCACATCTACTAATAGTATTACAGATGGTGATCTCATATCAGGAAAATATACATCAATTACACAGAAAACCTTTTTAAACAGAGGAGTGGTTTTCTAACTAAGTTTTGTGGCTCCTATAAAGTTAATGAGGAAAAAACAAACACATCAATGTCATAAAAGTAAATTACATTTATGCCATTTTACTTCCAATAAAATAAGATTTGCTTTACCAGGAGCAGAAACAGAAACATTTTAAAAAATGAGTTGAAAATTTTCTAAGTTCTACTTTATACTTCAGAAGTAACCATTTTTTGTCAACTTGGTCTACCTTTTTTTCCATAGTGATTACAGGTTCTGGAGTAGTGTTATGTAAGGAGTGTTTCTTCTTTGAACATAATTGTCAATTATGAGAGTAGCATGTGTTTTTTAATAGAAATGTCTATTGACACTGCGAGCCCTAGTTTAACCTTCTTCTCTCAGAGTTACTCTACTGCCCATAAAGCATGCACAGTCCCTGCCAGGTCATTTGGTGAAAGAGCCTGGCTTTGTACAATAGGGGACTTGTTTTGATGTAATAAATAATTTATTTATCTTCTCCATCTTCAATTAAACCTGCTTAATATTTCTTTGTCATGTTTCTTTTAATATTCTGAGATATTCTAACTTACAGGAAAATCCTAACTTTGAAATTTAGGGAAACAAGTAAGACTGAAAGTGAGTAAATAATGTTTTAATAATCATTTTTACATTCGAAAACACTCGAATTCATTCCATAAGTGACAAACCAATTACTGAGAATGTAATGTAGACACAATACCCTCACTTCAACCACATTCTGGAGAGAAAAGATAAATTCCACAAAAAACTGAGTTAGAATGTCTCCGAGGCATTCCCTTTAAAGACAATCTCTTAGGCATACTGAGAGAAACTAGGTTAAAAAAATAGAGATTGAGGTCAAATAGTCCAAGCGTATCTGTTTTTGAGAAACCTCTGGAAACCTTGCAATCTGTCCTGAAACTTACACCCTCCTTTCTCTTTTTAATCCATGTGTCCTCCTGTTTCCACTAGTCTAGGACACAGGCTGTAGACAGTGGGGAAAGACCAACTTTGGTTGCTCACTTTATTTTTCATTAAATGTATTGGGATGGCATTGGTTAATAAATTTGTATAGGTTTCAAGTATCTCTTCTATAATGCACGATCTGTATATTGCAATGTGTGCCCACCATTTTCCAATGGTGCGTGTAGAACGGAAGCTTCCCAAATTCACTGAGAAGACCCATGTGAAGTGTCTGCTGACTGTTAGTGCATTCCAATCGGCGAGCCACTTAGAAATATGATTCTTTTAAAAAGCCAGTTGACTATCCGCTGCTGCTCTCTGGGAGACAGGGTTCAGAGGAGCACCGGCTGTTACCACATGAGTCCTTAGGCTGCTAATGTCAAGGAACAAATCTAATTTTGTTTTCAGACTCCAACATTGCTCCAACAAAATAATAAAAAGGGTGACTGTGGTTGAAGGGAACAGAGTGTTTAAAAGTTACTAGAAAAACATTTCCCATGACCCAGGAGAAATGTTTCAAGAGGCTCTAGAGAGAAGAATAATTACAAAGATGCTTGTATTCAGGACACTGAGATCCTATAACACCCTGTACACAAACTGCTCCAAAATTGTCCATTATTTATTCTCTGTCCCATCAGACTAAGTTCCACAGATCTATGCTCAGGCATGGCATCTAGTTAGCATCCAATGACTGCTGGTAGAATAAACAAATTACTAATGTTAACTCTATGACTGACTGTATTGCTATATCTTGCTTCTAATCCTCTATATTTTACACTGAAAATTTATTTTGAGTAGATACATTTGTCCTTATGAATTTCTTTAGTTCAATACTCTGTGTTTCTTTTCTTAAAACACTTAAGCAGTTCTTGGTGGGGGGATAGATACCCTGGGTACTTTTGGCAAAATCTACAAGAGTTTATGCTGTTCAAGGCTTGGGGTCCGGGAGAGTTCTTCTGATATCTAATGAGCAGAGAGACCAGGGATGCCCTAAACAGCTTACTGTGCACAGGAAAGTCCCACAACATTTTGGTGGCTCAAAATTTCAAGGGTTCTTAAAAAATTCTGTATACAACTAATGCATGTTGGGCTGTCTTGGGCGTCTTTCTGTTTTCTCTGAGTTGAGGATGTGATGTCTGCAGACCCTGGGCCATGGGATGGATATTGTTCATTCTCTTCCCCATCACCCTTTCTGCCTGTTGCCACCTATTCATGTAATTGTCTGCAGCCAAAGGTCAATAAAGTTGCAGCCTGGAGAAAATCAGCACGTAGCCCAGGGTTGTCCACGTTCACTTTCTAGACTTCTTCCCAAGGAAAAATGTGTCTCGAGAAAGAGTTGCTGATGCCTCACTGCTCTTTCTCTTTAGCAAGGGCAAATTACCCCTTATTATTCTTTTGAAAATAAGCTTTGAAAAGGTAATAGTACTCACCATACTATTGCCTGTGTCTATGATTTTTTGTTTGTTTTTCTTGTTTGTTCATTTGTTGCTTTCAGTTTTATGTACCACATATGAGTAAAACTGTATGGTTCTTATCTTATTTTGTCTGACTTATTTTGCCTAGCATCGTATTCTCACGATTTATCCATGTTGTTGCAAATGGCAGTATTTCATCTTTCTTATGGCCAAGTAGTATTCCATTGTATATTTGTACAACAAGATCTTTATCCAATCACCTATTGAAGGACTGCAGTGAATATAGGGGTGCACATGTCTTTGCAAATATATGTTTTCAAATTTTTCAGGTAGGTACACAGAGGAGAGGTTGGTGGATCATACAGTAACTCTGACCCACCAAGCCTTAAAAGTGGATCACTCCACAGCATCATCCAACATCAAATGCACATGATGCCTAGGTGATCAGACCTGAGCAGGCCCTGAAAGCACAAGTAAACTATGTAAAAAGTGGCCAAAAGTCCATGGTTCCCATTCCTGCCTGCCTTCTCTCTGTCTGCATTTACTTATGGTCTCTTGGGAGTTTCCTATAGTCACTTGACAGAAGGAGAGAAACCTCAGGCCTGTTTTACCAATAGTTCAACTTGGTGTGCAATAGCCCCTTAAAAGTAGACAGTTGCAACACTATAGACCCTTTCTGGGGGACAGTGGTAAACAAAAAATCCCAAGATTTTTCCCCAAGGCAGAATTTGGGGCAGTGCTTGTGGTTGTTCACGTTGTTTGGAGGAGAAATGGCCAAATGTTTGATTATATACTGCTACAGAGGCTGTGAACAGTGGTTTGGTTGGACGATCAGGGACTTGGAAGGAAGATGATTGGAGAATTAATGACAAGCAAAGTTGTGCAAAGTTGTGGCAAGTGGCATGTGAATGAACCTCTCTGGATAGGCAAAAATGTGAAGATATGAGGGACCCATTGAAATTCTCCCTAAGGAACCTTAGGAGGGGAAGGTTTTAATAAGTGAGCAGGTTGGGTGACCCATTCTCTGGCTACCTGGCAGCCTGTTACCAGAGTCACTCTTACTAGCACCCAAAAGGCTCATGAACAAAGTGGCTGTGGTGGTAGGAATGAAGGTCATGCATGAGTTCAGCAGCATAGACTTCCACTTACCAAAGACAATCTGGCTACATGCAGTGACCAATCTGCCAGTATTAGAGACAAAACTGAGCCCCCAGTATGGTTGGCATAATTCCCTTGGATGATCAACCACCTACTTGGTGGCAGGTTGATTACACATACCTTATCAAATATATTTTCCTTTGACACTGTAGTAACCATTTATGAAGAAGTACTTAACTTGAAAATATCTTCACTTGAAAGTTGTTCTGAGCTATTAAAGGTAGTACATTGTAATACACTAGTTAAAACAGTGCTTTGGAGCCCAGTGACCTGGATTTGAACTGTGGTTATTTCTATTAACAAGCTATGTGATCTTTGGTATATACTTAACCTCTTCAAATGTCAGTTTTCCAAACTATGAAATGGAGATAAAAATAGAAATTCTACCACATTATTTCAATAATTAAACGTAATAATGAATTCAAAGCACTTAAATCAGTGCCTGGCCTGGAGCCCGTGAGTTATCATTGTAGCTATCGTGCTTAACAAAAACTACTGAAAACTTAGAAAATAACCTTTGGCTTTTGAAACAAAAGGATATTTTACTTCTTTACAGTTGTTTATGCACCCATATTTTCTACCTGATAAAGATTTCATACATGTTATTTGTAATAACTAGCTTATGATATTTTCAATTTGAACATTTAATCTATAAGTAGAATTCATTTCCTTATTTAGTGCTTCCTTATAAATACAGTATTCTTCAGTTGTACTTCTCATCTTTCTTTCTTAGTAATCTTGTCAGATTTAAGACCTAGCTACTAATTCTTAAATACTATTTCCCTCCTTAAATCTGGGAAGTCTTGCAACTAGTTCAATTAAGATATTGAAATTATGTTAAGTGACTTTTAGACCTAAACCAAAAGTATATGCAGCTTCTGTCTTGTTCTGTGTGAAAGTTCATCTTGATTGTTGTTGGCCTCCAGGTAACAGTTTTAACTCCCATGATTCCCCCATGCTGAAGTTTTGTTTGACAGTCCCACATGAGTGTTACTACTCAGCCGTCACCATCGGGGTGTCAGATACGTAAGAAAAACATGGTCAGCCTATTCATGAAATAGATAAAACCAAGTAACCATTGTTGATGCCATATGGTGTAGAAGAACTGAATAGCTTATTCCTGGCAAATTCCTGAGCCACGCAATCATAATATTTAATAAATGATAGTTGCTATTTTAGTTTCTAAGTTTGGATAGTTTATAATGCAGGAGCAATAGATAACTGGAATGAGTACATTCTTAGAGTCTGCCCTTTATACATTCACCACTTTGACCCTAAAATCTTTTGCACTTGCCAAGTTGAGGCTGAAAATAATGGACCTTGTAATGAGGTAATTGCACATACAATTGGAGAGAAGTATGTTCATTTCACGGAACAGGTAACAAAGTTATTACTCAAGGAACCCATTACAAGTGCAATTACTTGCAGGCTAATTTCTGCCCCTATGGCTAATTGTAGGCAGAAGAATTTGAATGAAAAATTAAATGTCTACTAAGAACTCCTTAGAAATGCATTTCTTGATTATTCTGTACAGGTTTCTGGTGACCTGTGGCCATTAAACATCACAAGACATTACTCAGAGTTGAAATGGGGCTCCTGGTACTCTGTCTAAGCTAAAAATGTGCCATTAAGTCCTCTTTGCCTAAAATTCGTTATATTTTTGTATTATAGTTTCCCTAATCATTATATAATGCTAATATACCCTTTAACCTCTTGAATGTGTCCTATTGTGAAAACTCCATTATATTGTGTAAAAAAGCAACACTGGCCTATTCATGGAATTCTAGATTAAACAAAAGTAATATAAACTGCATTTTTTCAATATATATTGCATATTTCAAAAAAGTATATAAAATTAGTATTGTCTAAAAGAAAGTATAAAAATTTGAATTACTATACCAAGAAACAATAAAATACATGCCTCTACACATTTATCAAAAATACATACATTATATACCTGTGTGATATATTAAAAAATGATTCACTTCTACATGTAATATTCAGTTATATAGCAATATATATACATGCTAAACAAAGATATTGTCATCTTTTTAATCTTTATGTATTATTCCATTCCTTAACTTACCTGATTTATCTACTGCTATTATACATTCATATATTTTTCCATTTTTTTTACCAAGCAATTCATTGAAGAATATCATGTTTATCTTTGTGCACTTGTCCAGTTATTTTTAAGGATATATTTTAGAAGTGTTATCATATATTAAAACTTATAGACGTGTTTGTTGAGTAGCACATGCCTCTTGCTACATAAATCCTTAGGAGAGTTTCTAAATGGTCAATATGGTAAGTAAAAAGAAAAACGTAGTGCTTGAATTTAAGAGACAGAAGCACTCAGAACTACCTATATGAGAGTAATTTCCTGATATAATATAATTTTGTTTGAAATAAAGCTGTTGAATATATATTCTGATTAATCACAATAATTGTTTTAGTTGGAAATGGAGAAAAGTCAGTAGTTCTATCAGCAGAACTCAGAAGTCATGGAGCAATAAAAGCTGGGGCTTGCACGGCTCATCTTAAGATTTCTGGAGATAATTATTAAGGTTTCACTTTCGATAGATTTTGCTACCATTCAATGAAATCAGACAAACAAATGAGTGCAGATTCTTGGGCATGGGAGGATGGTGGGTTATGCAGTTGTCGGGGCAGTTTCTGTGCATGATGTTGTTAGACACACTTTTATCACCCAGTCTTACATTTATTATAAATTTTATGTGGTATTAGATATCAAAATTTGACACAGTGAACTCAGTCGTAGTAGCTCTGATCTTTTAGTCTTGGAAGCTAAAGTAGATGAAATCACTAATTAGAAAAAAAGAACACATGATGGGGAAATAGCCGTTAGATCTTCAGAGGAAACAGATGAATGAAAAAAATCAAGGATAAGGAAGAGAAGTGTGTAACAACCCTGAAGGCATTGTGAAGACAGCACTTAAAGGCACATGGACTGGCAATAAATCACTTCTCAGACTATTTTTGCATATTCAGTGATGTTTACCTATTTTCATATGGATTTATCTGTGTTGAAATATTTTGTTTTCTTTTCTAACTTTTATTAATGTGATTAAGTCATATTTATACTTTAATGCTGTTGCAATAGGCATCACATAACTCTCTCAAGGTGGTTTGATCAGAAAATATATGAGAATGATGTCTTAGGTTGTGCCCTCAATGATTCCTGAAGAATATCAAGCAGTGCTAAGCAAAGATAAATTTGACATATGCCCTCCTGTTAAGATAAATGGTTTTTGATCATGTATATCATTCACATTTATAATTTTAATTTTATAAGCTTCCTAAGGAAAGTGATGCAGAGTTAAAATGTACTTTGGTTGATCCTCTTACTCATGAATGTGTCCCCCACCCAACCTCATTGCATGCATTAACAGTGGAGTGTTTTTGTTGGGGGTTTCTGGATTTTATATTATTTATAATTCCCCTAATTCCTAGTATATTGAAACTTTTCTCAGCTTGATACAATTTTAGTTCAGAGAATCTTTTGATATTTGTTTACATTTTTATAACCTTATCCCTATCTAATCTACAGTTCATGTTCAAATTTCATCAATTGTTACCACAGTGATCATTAGAGTTATTTCCCCCCAGTCCAACAAATAGCCTAGGCTCATATATTGCATTCTGTTGTCTTGTCTCTCTAGTATTCTTCAATCTGAACAGCTTCTCAGTTCTTGTCTTTTTTATTGTTTTATATTGAATTTGTTTGCATTTAACACTGTTTTGTATTAGTTTCAGGTGTACAGCATAACATATATGGCTAATTAATGTATGAAAAAGGAAGCAAGGACAGACAATGTGATAAACACAATTTATTCAATAAATGCTGTTGAAAACCCTGGGCAGATACATACAAAAAATTAAACTAGACCACCTTCTTACTCGATATATAAAAATAAATAAACTCAAAATAAATTGAAAACTGAAATGTAAGAACTGAAACCACAAAACTACTATAAAATCTTGGACATTTCTTTTAGCAATTTTTTTTTCTGATATGTCTCTTCGAACAAGAAAAACAAAAGAAAAATAAACAAATGGGGTTACATCAAACAAACAAGTGTTTGCACAGCAAAGGAAACCATCAACAAGATGAAAAGACAACCCACTGAATGAGAAAAATATATTCACCAAAGGTACATCTGGTAAGGGGTTAATATCCAAAATTTGAAGAACTCAAACAATTCAACAACAACAACAACAACAAACAATTAAAGGCAGAGCTCCTGAGTACACACTTCCCCAAAGAGAGGACACACAAATGGCTGACAGACATCTAGAAAAGTGCTCAACATCACTAGCCTTTAGAGAGATGCAAATTAAAACCACAGTGGGACACCAACTCAAACCTGTCAGAAAGGCTATCAAAATAAATTAACAAACAATAGTGTTGGTGAGGATGTGGAGAGAAGAGAACCCTAGTGCACTCTTGATGGAAATGCAGATTGGTGCGATCACTCTGGGAAACAGTGTGAAGTTCCTCAAAACATTACAAATGGAATTACCTTATGATCCTGTGATATTGTGTTTTATAGGATTGGGTTCATGTCTCAATGTTTTTATAACTTTGAACACTGCCTTAGTAATGCATCTAGTTTCATTGTTTCAATCTGTCACCCTAGATCCCATGGCCTGACATGTCCACTCAGCTCCACATTTTTGTATCCTTTTGCGTGGGGGTCTCTACAGCTCCTCAATCTAAAGCAAATTCAACGTCTTTTCCTCATTCTCCTCTTGAATACTCTATTTCAGGTTTTAGCAACTAGGTATGACAGTAACTTCCTCCAAAAGACCTGAAAGCATTCTCTATTTTTTTGCAACTCACTACATCATTTTAATCGAACATCAATTCTTGCTAATTCAATCGCTTAAAAAGCTCCAAAAATGGTGTGCAAATACTATATCTCAGTCACCATTTCCCCAGGTCATGCCCTTAGAAGCTCTTACCAAACTACTGCAGGAGTTTCCTAATTTAATTTTATATATTTTATTTTTTCCTACCTCAATATATGCTGCTATCTCTTCACCAAGGGACTATTATAAATCCCCAGTGTAAAAACTTCCAACTTTTACTTTTACTTACAGAATAGAGTTCAGGGCTTTGATTAACCCATTTCTGTTGACCATCTTTTCTCACATCCTGCAATTCTATATTCTGTTGTAAGATCCAGCAATAAGGAGATGTTTAGAAATATGTTGTGGGGTGAAGAGCATTTGGAAAGCCTTTGAAACGGCAACAATACTACCAGCTTCAGGGTGTTATTTTCAAAAATAGAATTAAATGTCTCATCCCAGACAGCCGATACACTTTTGGAACTTACCTTCACAAAGGAAGGAAAAGTCATTGTTTACCATCATACCAGCATTGAGGCCACAGCTAGCACTTTGTTTTGTATCCTGCACTAAAACTCATTAAAAACAGTGCTACCGTTTGCTTTTGGGGGGAAAAAAAGCTTCTTTCTCATTTCTCTTCCTTTGTCAAGTGGTTGAGGGCCAACCACTTGACATATAAGCGGTTCTGCTATATAAGAGGTTCTGCTTTGGAGAGACAGAGGCCTTGCAAAATATCATGACTGGCTATGTTTTGGGAGGTGTCTGCTGAGACTTAGCAGCGTATGGGTCCATGAAACCCTCTGAAGAAGGACACATATCTTTTCAATTTCTCATAATGAAAGACCTAGAAAATAAAGGTCTTTAAACTAACATATACAGCTCTCACTAAAAAGCACGCTTGTTAACGAGAGTGAAATAAGGAGATGCACAGGTCAAGGGTCAGAGAAAATTATTTTGTCACATTTACCAAGGCATATTTCAGAACATTACTCTCCTCAACTGCAAGAAACCTGTCAGTGCTTCTGGAAAGTCCACTCTTCTTCCTAGCTTTGAGACTCTCCACTGTGGGATTTCAGGCAGGTCCTTAAAACCTTCCTATAAATACCTGCCACCCTCTCTGCCTCCCTTCCTGTACAACACTGTCTGCTTAACATTGAATCACAGTTTAAAAGACCAAGAAAAAATGCAAAACATTAGAACTGATTATCCACCTCCTCCTGGTGACAATCATGGTTACATTTGTTTTGTTTTGTTTTTTTCTCAGTTACCTCAAGATGTCCACATGTTGCCAACAGCCTTCACAACCTGGACTATTATTCTCATGTATATCTATATATATCCTTAACCTGGCATAGTTCATTCCCCCTGCCCCCTGAAACTCACAGTAGAATCATCCCTTTCCTGAAGCTCTGCTTTGAATATTTTTACCTTCTTACTCTGACACTTACCAAATTTGACTGTTTTTCTCCATACCTCATAAACCACATGGTTCAAAATATGGTCGGTGTTTCACCAAGTTTTATTGTTATTCTTTGATCAATGTTTTTGGAAATGGCCGCATCAGTGCAAATGATCCAGCTAAAATCTAGTTCTATCAATTCCTTCGGGTCCTCATTTTCCTTATGTTTTCTTCTACCTAAACTCATCATAGTAGACCCCATTCTAGTCAATCCTTAAACAAGAGAACACCTAACTTTCAAATTCAGCCCAAAAACTATTTAATTAAATAAAGTTTTATTGCCACTGGCATGTTCATTTATGTATGTATAATCTATGGCTGCTTTCGTACCATGCGAGCAGAACTAAGCAGTTGTGTCAGAGTCTGTATGGCCTGGGAAGTTTAAAATATTTATTAACTAGCACTTTATGTAAAAAAGTTTGAAAACCACTACCCTAGACTACCTCTCAGGCTTCAAAGGGCATAATAATTATCTCGAGAGCTTCTGATTTAGTAGGTTCATGGTGAAATTGAAATTCTGCTTGTACATCAGGCTCTCAGATAATACTGAGGCTAATCTATCAACAACATTTTGATTAGCGAACCCCAAGATCTTATTCTTTTCGCTAACTCCAGAAAATTAGAGTATTCATTAAACACTACCTCATTTTCTCAGCTCATTGCTTCTGGAATACCTTCTCCAATGTTCATTTAATAACCATCAGGATCTCTAACACCTAAGAGTTATCCTGAGGGAAATTAGTTTATTGAAGAAGGCCCAGGAAACATGGGTATGTGAGGGCACTGACAGTGTCTACTACAACATGTTGTAACTGCCCTTCACTTCAAACTTGTTTAAACCCATATTGATGACTCAAAGAGGTCTCTCCCTAGACCTCTTATGTATCATAGAATCATACATAAACTTAGGGAGGTTCCCATATGTAGTCCATATTAAGTGCCTTAAAATACAGATAGGTATATGGAACATAGCTGAATAAGTGATAGAGCTTTTTCAGGGAAATAAATTGTAAAAAAGACACTAATGGTAATAGAAGTATTCACTAGGATGGTACCTCCTAATATGTGCTGCACACTGTGAGCTGCTTTTCATTTCTCCCAAACATTGCAATTCAAAGTAGTTATTTTCCCCCGTTTTCACTTGAGAGATCAAGGACCAAATATGTAACATAATTTCTTCAAGGACAGAGTCAAGAATCAACAACAATGACAGGTGCTTCCTGTCATTAAATGTCATTATCTAGCTTTGACTTTATGTGTGTATTATTAGCACCTGCCCCCTCCTATCCCCCTGCCCTCTGAATTAATCTTTTATTATTATGAGCTCTGTTTGCTCATCAACATTACTTGCATGATGTAACTAAATATTTCATTCTTGATTTTTCAAATTTAACTTGAATATTGGCACATATGAGTTCTGTCCAGAAAAACCTGCCATCGTTAATTTAACGAGAATGGTTTGCACAACATCAGTGTAACCTGACAGCCAAGGAGAGTGGACTGGAACGTGCATGTGTGAACAATGACAACTTCACTGTACTAGTCAGTGGGGGGCGGTAGACACCCTACAGTGAGCATTTGTACTGTATGGCTGTCACATTCAAATTGACTGAGTAAGTAGAGCAATGGATTTGCATCAAATTTTGTGTTTAGCTTGAACATTCTTCCGTGGAAACTATTCAGATGACTCAGAAGTCCGCAGCTATGGGCACCTGGTGACTTTCACCTTCATCATGACAATATGCCTGCTCATGCATCACGTCTTGAGTTTTTTGGCAAAACATCAAATCA
>PVJD01005247.1:0-118944 GCA_004026545.1 Mormoops blainvillei
GGTACCAGGAACACTGCCCAAATGCACGCACGGTATCACAAGGCTGCTAGCCTTCCACTCATCTCTGCGCACCCTGACACTCCTGACTTGAGTCCACCCCCCCCCGCCCAATACGCCTCAATTTCCCTTTGGGGCAGATCAGTTTTGAAAGCTGCCCCACCAGCGAAGCCACCAAGGCCGCCTCTCTCCCAGTCCTTCCATCATCATCTGCTGGTGCCCCGAAAAGTGGCAGGAGGCGCGTGAAACTCGACTGGAGACACCTGGGCGCATGGCGCACCCCTTTGCACTTACTTGGAGTTGCAAACGTGCCGTCTGCGCTCAGGCTGCCTTTGTTGAAAGGGACGAGGTTTGCTGCTGCTCGGGATCCAGGTACCCGAGTCGCTGCGGCTGGCGGCGCGGGCTGCTGCTCGCTCCCTCCCTCCCGCCGGGTGACTGACTCACTAGGCTCTTTCTTCCCCTGGCTTCACCTCGGGGTTTCCTCTGCGCGGCGGCTCCCTTGGCGGGATTTTCGGACTGGAAGGCGGGGAACCTGATCCTGCCTTGGACTCAATTCCGCCGCGGCAGGGAGGGAACGGAAGGGAAGTGGAGGATGGGGCGCTGCGCGCGCGGGCAGGGGGAGGACGCAGACCCGCCGGGGAGGGAGCGCGCCTGCCCCTCGCGAGCTGATTGGGAAGCTCATTAAAAGCGGAATTCTCCAGGGGCAGGCCCTCCCCGCAGGGGCGAGCACACCGACTTGAACCTAGAGGCCAGAGGTGGAACTCGGCTTTGTTTTTAGCAGCGAGTCCCACACATTCTTTCTTTTCCCAACTTTACGCACAACCTGTTCTTTAGGTGGCTGCGTACCCCAGCCCATCAAGTAGGACACCTTCCATGGAGCACTGATGGCATTTTAGGTTACGATTTTGGCCCCAGACATTTCTTTTAATGATACTCAGAATGCAAAAGCACACTCTTCAAAATCAGCGTCTCGATCCTTCCCACCCCCTAACGCCCTGCCTCCCACAGCGCCGGTTAACTCCAGCTGTTGGTCCCCACCACGTGCGCATCACAAAATGGGGGAAGTTTTTTGGGGGGAGGGATGGGGGTGCGGGGTGGGGGTGGGTTGCGCTTGTCACAAAGAGTGGCATATGCCTGTGAGTTCCCAATTAAATGCCACTTTCCTTTAGGGGGCTCTTTCCTTTTTTGGCTTCCTTGGTGCTTTTAGTGACCTATTTAGTGACATGCCTTTGACACCCAAGAATTTAGGGGATTAATCAATGTAGCCTAAACCTGAGGATTTGTAAAGCTCGGAGGCGGCGCTTTAAGGGCTTTCTGAAATTCTCATTATGCTCGAATGAGGAAAGATGCTGAGGGACTATCTCTAGGTTCTTTTAGTAACAGAGTTGAAGATTTATAATATGGATGAGATTAAAAAGTGTTCTGTAAAATAATTAAGTATAAAAACAAATTTACCCCAGACATTCTCAAGAATCAAATCATGAGACCGTCTGCCACTTATCAGTTCTTTGTTGTTCATCATCTTGCTCCTTTTACTGTTTTCAGCTTATCATTTGATGGTGTCCACCCCAAAAGTGATTGCAAAATGTACTTCCATTTCTCCGAGATCTGAGGTTACAGTCCCTCCATCCTATTTGCAACATATCGATTAAGTGCCTTACGTGATTCTTGAAATTTACATTTACTTAGAACTATATCTAAATACAAGAAATAGGAATTGACTTATGGCAAGTACTTCTTAGGGACTCCAGGCTCTAACATTGACTGCAACCTAGACAAATGGTCCCATGAGGTATAGGGTGAGGACAAAGAGGTGTCCCTACAAGTAGGCTTTAAATCAATCAATCAATCTTTTTTTTTTTTTTTCAAGAGAAGAGGCATCAGAAATTCACTTACACACCTCCGGTCTACCCCCATAACTGGACTAGCTGCACACATGCCACATGCCATCCTCAAATGAATTCAATGAATAAGCAACTGTCTTCTTTCCGCATGTGGACTTCAGGTGGCCTATTTCCCTTTTGTGATTTTATTTTCCCAACGAAGCAAAGTAATGTTTGTTTTAACCTGCTTTTGCCTGAATAAATTGTGAGGAAGGCACACTATCATTTCTTTATTATTCTTTTTCTCAGGCTCTTTACTGAAAGAGGCTTCCCAGCCGTCACCGTCAGTCCATAGGGATCGAGTTTAAAGGACGTTAGACAAGGGATTATCCATTTTCTATTTCTTTCTAAACTTCATCTTAACATCTATAAATGTAACATGTTGCTACCAGTCATTATGGTGCTCATCTACAGGGTTGGTAAAGGAAGTGTGAAATCCCCACGATTTCCACTCCATAACATGCGCTATATCAAAAGTATAACCTTTTATTCAAATAGGAAGATATAAAAATTACTTACATCAGTGGTTCTCAGCCAGGAGCAATTTTGCCATCCAGGGGACGTTTTACAGTGACTATTAACCTTTGGGACTGTCACTGCCTAGGGAAGGTGTTGCTGCTGGCATCTAGTGGGGGAGGCGAGGGGTGCTGCTCAGGTCCGAATGAATGGAGGCACAGGACGGACCAGCCCCACCGCCGCCCCGCCAAAAAAAACGAATTGTTTGGCCTGAATGTAAATAGAGTTGAGATTGTTTAATTTTAAATATAAAAGAAGGTTGAAGAGATTTTTTTAAAATTCTTGTTTATTCTATTCCAGTTACTCTAATTTTTTCCCCGTTGCCCTCCTCCACCCAGCCCACCCGCCACCCCCCCGCTCCCACGGTAATCCCCAGCGTGTTGTCCGTGTCCAGGGGTCATTCATACTTGTTCTTTTACTAATCCCTTCCCCTTCTTTCCATCATTTCCCCCTCCTCCTCCCCTGTGGCTACTGTCAGCTGTTCCATGTTTCCATGTCTCTGGTCCTTTTGCTCGTTAGCTTGTTTTATTCATTAGATTCCTCTTATAAGTGAGATCATATGTTATTTCTCTTTCACTGCCTGGCTTATTTCACTTAGCATAGTAGTATCCAGTCCCATCCATGCTGTCACAAAAGGTAGGAGTGTCTTCTTCCTTTCCGCTGCGTAGTATTCCACAGTGTAACGGTGCCACAGTTTTGGCTATGATGGGCACTTAGGCTATTTCCAGCGCTTGGCTATTGTAAATAGTGCTGCTGTGAACATAGGGGCGCATAAGTTCTTTTAAAGAAATAAGAATCTGCAAGGTCAAGATTAGCCGTAATTTAACTGAACCCAGCATGTACACTAAAGTTTAAATAAAAGATGTTTCCTAATGCACTCTGAAACGTTCAACTTCAAATCTAAACTTCACCCTACGGCGTAGTCAAGCGGGGTTTGTGGACTTAAGATTCCAAATCGTTTCATTCATTGAGCACCTAAGTTTCTGAGTGACTAGAGCCATGGACAGAGGGGGGAAAAGAAAAACAAACTCTACTTTCATATAACTTACATTTTGTTCATATAAATAAATAAGCACATGAAATTAATTAACTAATTAGGTAAATTTTTTAAAGATGTGATAAGCGCCATGGGAAAACCACGACGATGACGGAAGATAAAAGGGTCCATTCGGCAGAGGAAAGGTTCCTGGGGGGAAACGCCAGGGCAGGCTTCGGAAGGGCGGAGGGAGCTGGTCAAGTAAATATCTAGGAAAAGAACCTCCAGACAAAGGACTCAGCAAGTGCAAAGGCCCTGAGGTCAGACCTTGCCTGTGCGCTGTTAGTTAGAAGGCCAGCAAAGGGGTCGCTGCGGCAGGGGCTCAGTGAGTGGCGGCAGGCAAGGAACGGCCCGCCACGCACGGCCTTCGCTCACTGTGAGGAATTCCACTTTTACTCCGAATGAGGTGGGATGCCACGAAGAGTGTCAGAACTGACTCTGGTTACTAGGGTCTGTTTGCTGTGTTGACTAGACCACACGGGGACAAGAGTGGAAGCAGAGAGTTCAGCCGGGAGGCTGCAGTAACCCGCGGACCAAACCTCTTCCCCTTGTCGCTGTTTCTCAGGAAGAATAACTAATTCCAAATTTCCGTTTCACACTCCCTCTGCCCTTCCCACCCCGCCCCCCTCCTCCTATTAGCAGCTTCTTGGCTTATGCTAATACTCACCTTCCCTGCCAGGGAGAGCCTCTCCAGGTGTAATTAATGAGCCTCCTGCAAGCGCGTTAACAGACTAAAATGAAACTAATGCATGATGATTGGAAATCATAGACATTATAACATGTCCTGAGGGTGTTTTCAAAATGAGGTCGCTGATTTTGCAGTGACAAATGCAAGGAGAGTGTGATCAGTATCAACTTTAAAAATGTAAAGGAACCTGATGGAAAGTTTGTCGGCACTTCTCTCGGGCTGGCCGCTTGGCGGAATGTTTAGATTCTTGATTATCCTTCGAGTTCCTCAGTACCCCTGGAATGCACGAGGACAGTTTATCCAGTTCTCACTGTCTGATGGAAGTCCCAGCAATGCACCACTATCCCTCTCTCTAAAATAGGTTGAACGTAAAAAAAAAAGAAAAAAAAGAAACAACTCCTACTTTATTGTTTTGATCTCTGTGACTAGATTACAAACTCACTTCTATCTTTGGTAATATTTGTACTGATTATACTATTTTTTTTATTAAAATGCAGAAAATGTGAATAAGAACAGCTTAAGTAATTAAGGAATTGATCTCACAAGTAACACATGTTGGTAAAGTCAGTGTTTCCACGCCTTTAAGGACCCAGGTCTTTCCACTTTCTGACTCTGTGTCTTCAAGTTGTAAACCAAGGCTCTTCAATTTCATTTTAAGGAGCTTCTGGCACGTTTGGCTTAAATATACAAGGCCCCAAGCCCCAGTGGCGAACAGATTAGTTCCCCACGTCACAGAGCCACACAATCTCTGAGAGCAAAAGAAAGAGGTAGAAAGGGTGTGGGAAGTGACCAGCAACGCTTGCTACAAATTCCCTCTGGTATTTTACAAACTTGCACTTTATCAGTCATTCCCTTATGAACCTGCGTAGCTTGACGTAAGCCCCACAACCTTGTCTTTCTTGTCCAAAACTGCTAAAACCAAGGTTCTCAGTCAGCAGAGCTGAGACACAGGCCTTGAACGGTGACTTCACCCAGACGCATCCAGGAAATCAGGCCTGAAACACCCAAAGCGGTTTGATCACACGTTACAAGAAAACAAAATCTAAAGTTGCAATATCCTTCATCAATGCAGATGCAGAAGCCTTTAACAAATATCATCAAATCAGTGCCAGTAATGTATAAAAATATACTACTATATAGCACGCTAGCTGTTCATCCAAGGGACACAAGCTGGACTTTAACATGAAAAATCAAATGGTGTAATTCACCATATTAGTAGATTAAGTAAGGAACAAAATGAACACATCAAATATATAGGGAAAGCATTTAAAAAGGCTCTACACTCACACATGATAGCAATTCTTGAGCACCTTAAGAATATAAATGAATGTCCTTGTTCTGACCCAGTATATATGCAGAAAGCCTCCAGCCCGTCTAACGCTTTGCAGCGGAAGAGAATGCTTCCCATCTAAGACGGGGGCAAGGCAAGAATGGCCGCTCTCACCGCTTTCGTTGAATATCGTCCTGGAGATCTCAGCCAGTAAAATAAGGCCAGAAAAAGAAATAAAAAATAATAGAAAGGGAGATGTGCGGCTGTCTTTATTCTCATACAAATAAGTATGTGCATAGAAAATTGACAGGAATGCAAAGGAAAGCTGCTAGAACTAGTGAGCATCTTTAGCTGGATACAAGTTCAAGTTATAGCAATCTATTTTATGTTTATTTGTAGCAATGAACAGTTGGAAAAGGAAATATTAAAAATGTATATGAAAAGCATGAGCCACTTGCGGGATAAATTTAACACAATGTGTGGAAGCCTTACACAGTGAAGAACACCAGACGTTTCTGACGGGAGTTACAGGGTACCTAAGGAAGTGCGGGAGGTTCATTATGCTCACCAGTTGGGAAATTTAAGATGGTCAGGATGTAAATTCTGTCCATATTTATCCATAGATTCAGTGCATTCCAAACCAAATCCCAATGGGCTTTTTTTTTAATACAAATTAAAAAACAGATACCAAAATTTCTATGACGGTGTAAAGGTTTTCAAATAGGCAAAAGAGTTATGAAATGAAGAAGACTGCTTGGATCAGACCCCACTGTACAGCAAAAAGAATCAAAATTATTGCACAATACTGGCATAAAAATAGATTTAAGGGTCAACAGAAAACGAAGCCATCTACTCACGAATGGACTCAAAGATATTTCAGTGGGAAAAGGGATAGTTTTCCCAACAAATGGTCCTGAAAGAACTAAACTTTGACACGTTAGAAAAAATCAACTCAAAATGAATCCTAGACCCAAATATAAAAGCAAATGCTCTAAAATTTCTAGAAAAAGAGTAGGAAAGAGACTTTGTTACCTTGGAAAAGGCAAAGATTAATTAGAACATAAATAGTGTTAACTTATTATAAAACATTGATAAATTAGACTTCATCAAAATTAAAATTTTTGTCCTCTGAAAACCATCAATAAAAATAATAAGAAGACCATCCTAGAGTGCAAATGAATATTCTCCAAATACATGCCTGACGAAGAGTGTGATCCAAGATTCCATAATAACTCAAAAAGAAGAAGTCAATCCATCAAATAAATAATTGCTGAAAGATCTTAATAGTCTCTTCACAAAAGAAAATATATAAGTCACAAGAAGCATATGAAAAAAATGCTTAACGCCATTTTCCTTGTTGAGGAAATGCCAACTGACCCCCACCCCCCACCATGAGATACCACTGCACACCTACGCACAGAGTAAAATGACAAAGATTGACAATCCCAGGCATTGGTGGGAAGAGAAAATGGTACAACCACTTTGGAAAACAGGTTGGTAGCTTCTCATAATTAGACGTGCATCTACCATACGATCTAGGCTTTTCTAGACTTTTTAGGCATTAAGTTAAATAAAAATATGTATACCACACAAAAGTTTGCACCTCAATGTCTATGACATCTTTACTCAAAACAGCCCCAAATTTGAAATCCAGCAATGGATGAATGTGTTAATAAAATTCAGTAGATCCATTCAATCAAAGAGTATTTGACAATAAAAGAATAAACTACTGATGGATGCAGCCTTACGGATTAGCTTCAAAAACACTACGCCAAACAAAATAAGCCAGGTGCTTATGGGTACATACTACACAATTCCATTAGATGAAATTCTAGAAAAAGCAAACTTGATCTACATGGACAAAAAACAGATCGGTGGTTACTGGTGAGAGCAAGTCGAGGTTGGAGAGAAGTCGACAGAACCATTAAATATTCTATTGAAGTGGTGGATTACATAGATATAGACATTTGTCAAAAATCTTCTGAACTGCACACTGAAAATAGGTGTATTTTATTGTATGTAATGAAACTTTTAGATGTACCTCAGTAAAATGTCCTTACAAAATAAAATAAAGAGAGAGCATGGCATAGTGGGGAAGAGCACTGACCGCAGTCATTTTCCTGGTGTCAAAGCCCAGGCCTTTCACTTCCTGGCTGTGTGACCTTCGATAAGTTACTTAATCCTGCTGTGCCTTGGTTTACCATTTGAAAAGTAAGGATAAGGAGTGTTTGGCTCATAGAACACTGTGTAGAACATTGCTTGGTAATTAACAGACGCTATATTATCATTCACTGCATTAACAAAGAACCTTTAAAATTGCTGCATTAAATTCTGGGTCACGCAAACAGGAAATGCACGTTGTGAAATAACACGCCTTTTAAACACATATGTTCCCTCAAAGAAAAAACTATATCCTAAGACTTTGACTCAAAAGTCAACCCCTTTATCATAAGAAACCGATTTTTCTTTTCTCATTTTCCCAAAGTAGATTGTTAACTCCTGTAATTAAGAGATATTCCGCTGGTAGTCGGCCAAGAAGAATGTCTGCAGGTGCCTGACCTGTCCACACCCAAGGTCCGCTTCAGGACCAGCTCCTACAGGGCAGCCCTGATGGCCAGGGATGCACCCCGGCAAAGTGACATACCAAGACGTGTGCCCTGTCCTCAAAGAGCTTGTCCGTAGGGCATTGCTGAACTGACACAGCCACAGGCGTTTTGAAGGCAGCGTTATTTCCTCAGTTTGGAGGAAAAAGCACCCACATCGAAGGCTGGGAAAAATTAAAAACACTTAATGTTTTTAACAATAAGTAGATGGCCTTGACTGGGTTTTGAAGAATGGGTTTTTCAACACGCGCTGTGTGTAGTGAAAGAGGGCAAATTTTCCAACCGAGGAAGCCCGCGGGGTCCAGAACGAATTCTGGGTCTGGCTCGTAGACCATTTGGCTGGAGCAGAGGGGCCGGATCTGGGGACAAACCTGAGCTGGAGTCCGGTTCATATTGAGGCAGACCTTGGACCTGCCTTCACTGTGGACACCGCAGGGACGCAGGGGCTCAGAAACAGACCGACGCGGTGCAAGTAGGTGTTTAGGAAGATGAACGTGGCAGATGTATAAAGCACAGAAACGGCCTAAAAAAAGACAGTTTTTCAAGAACTTGTCATGTCGTCAATCCTTCACTCAAGAATCTCAACTGTCACAACATCAGGTAAAATTTATTTGAAAGGCATCTTCTAAAATTTGGCTTCTCGTAATTCTTAATTTCTTACAGCCTCTAATGAGCTACTTCTACAGTGGCCAGGTAGCTCTCCTCGACGGCCCCTGCGCACAACGTGCTCCTTTGCGCGTTGCAAGTCCTTGGTATTCTCTGTGCCAGTGAGGCCTCCACAGCTCTACGGCGCTACCCGAGCCCCACGCTTCGGTCAAGTTCCTCCTGTACCACGAAGCCTTTCCAAGGTTGCACAGCCACGCTGGGCTACCCAGCGCCACCGCCACCTCTCGGAGCACGTTAGTTGGCTGTGGAAAACCCCAGGAAGCCGTCCTTTAGAAAGCATGCAGCTACAAGAAAAGGGGGGTGAAATGAACAGAGCTGGTCCGTCTGGCTGGCGGCTGGTCAGATTTCTGATTTTGGATAACTCGCTGATGGCCCTTGACCGTGATTTTCTTCTCTCTAAAATCTTAGAGATTCTGCGGTCTCTTTAGGGAGATAGCAGGCTTAGCAATCTTGAAGAGTCCTGCTATTCTGAGTACGGGATTATCATAAAATATGTAAAACTATTAAAAATTATAATAAAATAATACCGTTTTATTACACTAAATGTTATTATAATTTTAGCAATCTGGAAGCCCTTAGCTAACATTCATTTACAAGAACAAAAATCCATCTTCCTTTGAATTTTCTCCTTTAAATGTTACCATCTTCCAGTACTGTAGGGACACTACTTCCTTTGAATAATGTAAGTTTTACAAAGTCTTTGACATATAATTTCTCATTTGATATACATCAGGAACTCTACAAAGATAGATATTATTACCACTTCATAGCTGAGGAAGCGGAAGTTTAATTTGCTAATGAAGAGAGTGACAACTTCTCACTGAGACATTTATGTGTTATCTAAGCTCTCTCTCTCTCTCTCTCTCTGCACCCTTCCTCCACCACTCAGCTAGTCCAGAAAATGTACATATTTTATACCTGAAAACAGCTAACTTCTCACTAGTGCCAGTTCTGTAACAGAATGAAAAGAAGCTGCGTGATGCAAACCACGTACCCTCAGGGCATCCTTATTTCCTTTCTTGTATCAGAAGATTTTGGGCGGGGAACCAGGCAAAGAGATGCGAGCCTGAGCCATGTTGTTGTGCTATGTTGAGCCTCTGTGGTTTATTTTAAGATCAGTTGCTATTTGGTAATTCATGGTCCTAATTTTACTTTGGAAATGACTTTCAGTTTCCACTGGGCATGAATGTTTAAGACAAGATTATTAGTTGAGACCAGAGTTTATCCTATGGAACTCACCAGAACATTTTCCAAGACTCAAGTAGAATGTGGCTGGAGGGCATATTATTACAGAGGATTCTGCGAAGCGTGCACCACGGACCTGCACACGGATACACAGCTGTGCACGTTCACGCAGAAGGAAGAATCCAAGGAAATCTGTCAACAGATGATATATTACACATGGCCTTTTGGCGAAGGGTACACACACACACACATTTAGAAGCTGAAGGAAATGTGGTCACAAATTTTGTTTACCAAAATTGTTCCTTGAGATGAAATTTCAGAATAGTCATTAGCTCATTAGAGAGAGCGAAAGAGAGAGAGGGGGAGAGAGAGAATCAGAGGAGAAGGGAGAGGGAGAAAGCAGAAGAAGCCTTAAGACACTGAACACCTTGTTTGTCCGATGTTACCATGCAGTATCATATCTATACAGCAATTTTCCTTTCAAGGATATATCAGACTATCCATTTCCTGTTCAATGTGCATAACGAAAATAGACACTGACGCTGGATAACTGAGTTGGAAAAGGAAATTCTCTTCTTCCACCCGGGGTCCAGGAGCTCAGAGTGCAGCAATTTCTGCTTCTGCCCTCCCCCACCCTCCCCCCCCACCCCCTGCACGGGTCTGGGTTGTGCATGAAAAGGGAGATTCTGTGACTAATATCAATGAGACAAAGAAATGAAAGCTCTCTAATCCTTGGGCCAGGCGCCAGCCGTCCCACTGTACGGGGCCATCGGCCAGAAATCCCCCTGCATGCTGGGCCCAACGCCAACGGGGATTGGGTACAATGAGTTTCACAGCCACCTTTTCAGAGCTGACAGCGAATGTCGAGGCACCAACGGCCTTTGACAAAAGCTGCAACTTTCTCTGTAACATTTCTACCCAATTATAATAAAGCTTTTCTTTTTTTAATGTATAAAGTGATACTCCCTTGAAGATTGCTTAGTGCTTTTATTTATTTATTTTTTAAAAACAGTATTGCATTTATTGGGGTGACATTGGTGAATGAAAGTATACAGGTTTCAGGCGTACAATTCTATAATACTTCATCTGTATATTGTACTGTGTGTTCACCACCCCAAGTCAACTCTCCTTCCACCACCATTTCTCCCCCGCTCACCCTCTTCACCCTCCCCCACCCCCCTTTCCCACAGACAGCAGTACGGTGATTACCAGTGTGGCGCTCGCTGCTTTTAGAGACACAAACTCATTCATCTCAATGCTTACAGTGCGAAGGGGTGGGGTGGTGGCCAAGAACAGATCAATATTCTCTTCCTGTAGGGGAGCAGGGGGGTGGAGAGGGGGGGAAGCACATTACTTTATGCAACAGTTCATTCTGCTATTGAAATTTCTAGACAAGTATCACAGGACTATCCTTCCTTAAGTTAAATGTGTTTGTCAAGGGGCTAACTCAGCCTTGCTGTGTGATTCCTAATGAGCTGTTTACTTAAGACGGTCTTCTCTTAAGACCAAGGTCTTTTAAAAGGCCAAACACATACACAAACCAGTTAATACTGGCACCCCTCCCTGAAGTTTCTGGCTGTTTCAGATTTAAATATTGATTTTTTTTTCCCTCTCCCTCTCCCTCGGCTCCTCACAATGGCAGCAGCTGTCAGGAAGTTGGAAACTTCATGCAGAGAAAACACCCAAGAGAATATGAATGCCATTAAAATATTTTTTACCTTTTACGTTATTGTTGTTCTCTAAAGCTCTTGAGTAGCTGGCTGAATATTGGGTAACCCAGAAGAGCGGTTCCTCCGCTGGGGAAACTCTGGTTTCCATTAGAGATTCTGAATTATTTAGTGGGAACCGAGTGTCCCAATCAGCTGCTTTCGGAGAGCTTGCCTCTGGGCATCCATTCACATTCGGCGCCTACGAAGGCCTCATTCTCTTGAAACCGGAGCACACAATCTGCAGCTCGTTCCTTTTCGTTTCAAATGGTTTGGGAAAAGAAAACTTAGTTTCCAAGAACTCGGCTGAGTATAACACATATCTAGTATGCGAGGTGAAACTTACTATGCTGAAAATGAAAAGGAATGTGACTACCTCATTTAATCACAACCTGTGCTCATTTCCAAATTTTGTCTTCATATATTCCGGCATATGATTTTCAGATTTTGCGCCCTTTTGCGCTCTAAATGAAGAGTAATGGCTGTAAGAAATTAAATTCCCAGCATTCCTTTTACCTCGCTGACTAATCGGTTTCTATTTAAGGGAGTGGCAGGTTTGATTTACACTAGTAGAAATCTCGGCGGAAATCTACAGACAATAAAATAACAAGTTAGGTTGACGGAAAAACCAATATATAGATACGTGATAGATACGCCTTTCTACCTCTGTATACGTCTGAAAGAGTAGCCGAAACTGAAACGATACAACTGACCACTTATCCTAGATTTGCATTTTTTTCCCATGACACAGGGTGCTCAGAGGATTGTAGGAGATGGATCTAAAGAGATGAACAAGGGTCAGGCCTGGGGATCACCTTGGAACATTCTCAAGGAAGTTAGGTTTTATTTCATTGGGTAGGCATTCTTTGGTATGTTTTAAGCCATGGCGTGCCGCATGTCGGATTTCCACGTGAAAGGTCTCACTCTGGCTGCGTTGAGTAGGCAGGGTAGAAAGAACGAGTGGGAAACAGGAAAACCAGTTGAGATAACCCAGGTGGGACATCCTGGTGGTCGAATAAGTAAACCGTCAAGGACAATGGAAGGACAACTGGTCATTGAGAAAATAATTGATGAGAAGTGGAGGACAGGGTATGAGTGGAGCGAGATGATTAAAAATGATCAACAGCGACCCTTAAGATTCCAGTTTTGTGGTTGATGGTGACACACTTTGAGACAGGGAACAGGATTGGACAACTAGAAATTAGTTTACTTCTGGAAATGTTGGGTGTGGAGGTTTATGTGCAACACAAGTGGAGAATGTATTATTTCTAGAAGGTTTAGAAGAAATCGTGGCACACACTCACAATTTTAAATTCACCTTTTACGTATTTTTCACTTGCTTTAATTAGTCTATGTGCAGTGTTTCCCTGAATCCATTTGTACCAAAAGCTCTCAACCGTATAATAAAAATCTTTCCAAACTAGAGCTTGCCCTTTGAAAAGGGGTGTTTAAAATTGATCTTTTCGATGCTCCTATTCTAAAGTGAAAAGGGGAAACTTTGCTGAGGATTAATTCTTTCACTTTCCTCACACTTGGAGGCAACTGTATTTTGGTGGTCCCTCCCTGTGAAGTGACTGGAGAAAAGGGAAGTTATTGTCTTCGTTTAAACACAAATCTGGTTATCTGCTATGTAAATGACAAGGCTGGTGGCTTAATTAAGCCTGTTTTCCCACCCGAATCGCCCACCCCTCTCCCAGGCCAGCGCCCTTCTCTTATCCATTTAAACAATTATTCTAATAAATAGTAAACTTGCAAGCGGATTTCTGCTATTGCCCAAAGCCTCCAATTCCAGTGTCTTAAATTCTCCTTGCCTTTTGTTTTCTTTTAATATATGCATGTTTGTGAGTCTTCATTCTTGTTTTTGTTGTTGTTGTTGGTTGTTTGTTTGTTAAGCTTGGTTCTCTGTGTATATTTACTACCTTCACTTCGGCTCCGTTCCCCTGCCACAGCGAGTTGAAATTTCCCTGGTATCATTTGTGTATGTGCAGGGCTGAGTACCTGTGTCCAGTTAATTTTACACCCTATCCTATACCCTTCTCCCCCAACTTTACACTTAGCATTACACTAATTTTGGCCTCTTCCTATTTAGGTCAGTGAGGGTGTTTGGAAGAAAGAACGCAATGGTTGGTTTGTGCATAATATCCAAAAGATTGGAATAACCACTAAGAAAAAAGTTTGGCACCAATGGGAATTTTGTCGAAAAGAGAAACGTAACTATAATTGAGAAGTAAATGCAGCATAAAGTTTTCGTGAAAAACTGGAAAAGTGCAGGGTGATATGAAGAAGATGACTGTAAAAGTTAACATGTATTTTATAAATTAATTCAGGCACATAGTTCAGGAGGCAATTACTTCATCTTGCAGGCTCTATGGTAAGCAATTTACAAATGCCACATGTAATTCTCATAACCCTATGAGGTAAAGGACACATTATCCTATTTTTCAGACGAGGTCACACAGCAAGAGGTGGTCAAGCTGGGGTTCGAGCTAGGTCTGCCCCAGAATTACTCAGTCCTTCAGTCACCACCCGCCCTAATTTTTTGTTGCACTTTTGCCACATAGCACAACATTTTTATCTCTGGGAAATGAATTATTAGGACTATGTACCTTTTGAAACTGTAAATTGTTAGAGAAGAACTGCGATGGAATTCAGATGAGTAGACAGATTTCCATCCTAAAGCGTGGCCTCCAGTCTTAGGATTAGTTAGAAATGCCTTCAGTTTCAAATAACAGAAAACCAGACTTGCAATGTCTCATATAACAAGGCTCTGGAAATAAGTGGTTGCTGGCATCGATTCAGTGTCTCACAAAATTGTTAGCCTTTTCTATGTCTGATTTCTGATGTCCCATGGCTATGTCTACAGCGAGGCTGTCTCAGAGGGCGGGGTCGGGCCAAGGGTTTCTCCTTGACTGTATCTTTCTTAAAAGATGTTTTTAACTGATTCTGGAGAGAGGGAAAGGAAGAGAGAAAAAGCAGGAGAGAATCATCAATGTGAGAAACATTGATAGGTTGCCTCCTGCACGTGCCCAGAGCGGGGACCCAACCTGCAACCCAGGCACGTGCCCTGTCTGGGGATCAAACCGTCAACCTTTTGGTTTGAGGGATGATGCCCAACCAACTGAGCCATACTGGCCAGGGCTTTAGTATCCTTTTCTCACAGAGAGAGAATAAATCCTTCCGAAGGCTTCCCAGATGACTCCCCCTTTACATGGTATTAGCCATGACAGGTCATATATGACCTTACCTGGAACACAGGTTGAGTACATTGAAGATAAGATTTTGTTCAGCATCTGTAACGGGAAGCCGGCCAAGGAGGTGAAGGTTGCAGCCAGTTAGGGGGTGACCGACAAACACGTCCGCCACAGCTAGCCCACGGTTTTCCCTTCATGTCATGAGCAAACTGTAATGATTTCTTCCCGAAAGGCGAACGCAGTGACTCGCATCTACCTGGGTGTTGCTGTTGTTTTTAATGCTGAATTTCAGAGCCTGGGTTTGATCACTAATGTGCATACGCTGCAGTGGACTCCGTAAATATTGTAGATATTAACGGGTTTGTTTCTCTGACTCAAGAAGGAGAAGGTAACATTAGCAGCACTTTTTTTTTTTAATCATAATGTTTCGAATAAGAAAATACTGAAAGCGTGAAGATACATTCCTAATAAGTCATGCTGATGCCTCACTCAGCCAAATATTTTATGTCTTAACAGTGGCACACAAGATGTGTGGTGTGGCCAAATGTTATTAAAGGAGCAATATAATATACATGTAAAGAAGATTAATTTTTCCTAACCAGCCAATCACGTATCTCGGTTTGATGAATCTTCTAAAACCCCATGGGCTGTGTTTTGCCAGAGCCAGTAAAAGGAAGCCCACTGGCTTTCCCCTGAGCCACGCCCCTGACACCAGATTCATCCTGAGAAAGGCGTGGCTTTGGGCTCCTGTTTGCATCATCCTCTTCTATTTTTGTTTTTATTTTATTTTATTTTATTTTATTTTATTTTATTTTTTATTTTACTTTTAATTTACCAATTGGCTTAGAACTTGAACAGTAAGGTAGTGTGTTATTTACCAGATCCTTCCTGAACCCCGTCAGTAAACAACTTCTGCACATCATTTCTTCTCTTTCATGCAATAGCTACTTGACTTTATACCAGCCCTTCCCTCACCCTTTTCTTATCATTAGTGCACACTATGTTCTCTGATAGGGATATACAACCATAGCATATATTTATTAGCATGTACTGTGTGTTCTTTGACGTAGACATAACTATGGCTCTTGTGGCTTTAGATTCACATTAGCAGGAAAAGTACAATAATGAAAACAAAACTACGCTGATTTAGCATGTTCCTGATGTTGTTTACAGCAGTTCTTTTCCATGTAAGTGGTGGAGACCACTGGAGTCAGATACTGGAAGGGTTATAAGATTTGAATCTAGTCCTAGTTTAACTTTTCTGGATTACGATTTTTTTTTAAAAAGGGAGAGTTAAAAATACAAATAGGTAGTTTTTGAGGACTCTCCAACTCCATATTCTCTGACTCTCTAGTATAGTCCTAGCCACACTAGACTATATGCTACAAATACAATTATAGATTGGGCTACAAAAAAAAAAAGTTATCTAACGTTTTCTCCTCCTGCTCCCAATAACATCAGGGAATGGATCACCAGTGACCAAACCAATTAGGCCATTTCTTTTTTTTTTCAGAGAGTGAAATTTCAACTCAACTATCTATGACTGTGTTACAAACACCCAACACTCAGCGGCATTGATTTGCTCATGATTCCACCTTTGGGTCAGGGTTTGCCAGGTCTGTTCTGCAACTAGAGCTTTCAAGACAGCCTTCAATCACGTCCGGTGGATGCCTCAGCTGGGGTGACCAAAACAGACGGGGGTTGGCTAGACATCTTTCTCTCTCATGTGCTTCTCCATGTGGCTAACTTGTGATTTGGCATGACGGTGCTGGGTTTGAAGGAGGCGGGTACCAGAGGACAAGCCCCAGTGTGCAACGGCCTATCAAACCACCACTGGGTTCACGCCAGCTAATGTTCTATTAGCAAAAGGACAAACTAAAAGTCAATATGGAAGGGGACCATGCAGGAAATTAACATCAGGAGACGGGGTTCACAGGGGCCAAAAATAACAGTCAAACAGAGACATCAGTATGGGATTCCTGGTTCAATAAATTTATACCGGCAAATTTACCAGAACTGCTTCTGACACAGCCTCCTACAGCTGATGGTTTGTACTTTGAAAATAAAATTACAATAGAACTAATGAATCTCAGAGAGATCCATTTCTCTCGAGTGGACCCATTAAATCAAGCGTCTAGCTTGTTATTCTGCTACTCACCACATGGATGTTATTTAGTATTTGTTACTCAGCCACCCTTTATTCCCTACTTCTTTTCAGACAAGATAAATGGAATGGAAAATATGACCCGGGTTTGGGTCAGAGCTACAGAATTCCATTCCTTCGGCATCACCCTTCTCTTGACAACGTAAGCGGTCACTTCACAGTTAATGATTAAGTGTGTCCTTTTTCTCCGAGGCTACTGCTAACGGCGTTGAGTCCCCCTCCTGATTGCCTCCGTCGGAGGAACGAGGGTGGCTGGCAGACAGGGCGGCTGTAACGTCTTCCTGAAAAGCTCAGTGAGCGGCACCGATGGCAGCCATTGATTTTTCTACACAGATAATTGAAAACAGCTTGTACGCGATATTTCATACCCATCATCGCTGACAATGAAAAGGCCTTAATTCATGTGAATATATTACAGCCCCCACTGCAAACCTTAAGATTGGGCTGAAGAAGCATTTTTCCTTTCTGTGGGAATATATATATAAAAGCTAAATTCAGAGGAGCCAGGCCAAACAATTTCAGAGCTGAGATGAAAAGTTATGGATAGGGGGGAATTTAAAGAGAGACTTCAAGCAGTGGCATTAGCCACTGAAGCTGAAAGTGAACCTGATGGGGTATCGAAGTACATATGGAATATTGCTACAACTTACGTATTGTCAGAAGTTTTAATGTTATAAAAGAATCTTCGAAAGTTTGGTTCTATACCATTTAAGTTTGGAAATCTGGTGATGCTTAGAAGAATGAAGATAGTTTTAAAACCGGCACATTTAGAATGACAAAATCATCCAAAGACTTTACAAATAAATTGGTAAGACACATTTTGCATGCACTCATTTCTGAAGGGACAGCACAGTTGTTTCTTTTTAAATCACCAACACCCAGCCTGGCATAATATGAAACTAGTCTTTAGCTCAAGAAGATGACTTTTCTTTTTTCATTTTAAACTGGTAGGTATATTTATTCCACTTTTTGTTCGACCGAAGTTTTCAGAACAGTACCTTACTGTCAGAATTTGTATCTCTTTAATTTTTGAAGACATCTTTATAAGCTACAAGAAATTTTAAAAAATCAAGGCAAACTCAGGTTAGGACTTCGATGTCTGAGCTGAGAGGATTAAATAAACCAAGTCATCCAAGGTGAGAGCAGCCAAGCCCCTCTCTTTTTGCTTGCCTCCTGCCCCACGGCACAGAGAACAGTGCATTTCATCCATGTCATCACCTCCAGTATGTTTTCGGAGGTATAATTTATGCAGCACTTACCATGTGCTAGGCATTGTTCTAAATATTTTTCTAGCCAGTATCTCACCGAATGGCTGCAACAACTCCATTTGGTCGGCAGTGTTGTTTTCTACATCCCTGATGGGGAAACTGAAGCTCGGGAAGAGAAAGAATGTTACGTGACCCAGGTCACTCAGTTAGTAGTCAGCAAACTCAGGGCTGTTGACAGTGATTCAGGAAATGCCGAGGAGACACGGAGCCTCAAGACCTAATTAGATCGATCAGTGAAGGAGAAACATCCTTCCTCGTTATCATTATCACATCCTCCGTGTAGTTGTAACATACAACAGTTTTTCAGCATCTGTGCTGTCTGTAAGTCCTAGTCCTTTCCATCTGTATGAAACCGAGCTAATCGTCCTTACGTCTTTGTGACAGCCTGCAGAGTCGGAAACTAGCAACCTGTGGCTTGAGGTACCAGTCTCTGAAAAGAAGTGCATACTACGGTCTCAAGGGTTGAAGCCTACAAAATGCTGTGGGGATGAAGCCATGGATAGCTTATTAAAAAGATATTTTGGAGCCATGGTCAGGTGGTTCAGTTGGTTGGAGCATTGTCCCATGTACCAAAGTGTTGCAGGTTCGATCCCCAGTCAAGGCATATTCTTCGGTTTTGTTTCAATCCCAGTTGGGGCATGTAAGGAGGACACCCTGTCAATATTTCTCTCTCACTTCAATGTTTCTCTCTCTCTCTCTCTCTCTCTCTCTCTCTCTCTCTCTCTCCCTTTCTTTCTACCTAAAATCAATAAACATATCTTCAAGTGAGTACTAAAATAAATGTTGGATTTTATAAATGCAATGGCAAACACTGCTCAAAAACATACTTTGAGAATGGTTTAAGGGAAGGTTTCTAAAGTGAGGGCCTTGAACGGAGATCATTTTGAAGCTATTTTTATCTTTATAATGACTGTTCTATTAAAAGATCTCCTTCAACACAAATAAGTAAAGTAACATACCTAGGAATACATTTAACCAAGGGTATGAAAGACCTGCACTTGGAAAATTATAAGACACTGAAGAAAAAAACTGAAGAAGATACAAATAAGTGGAAGCATATACTGTGTTCATGGATAGGAAAAGTTAACATCATTAAAATGTCCATGCTGCCCAAAGCAATCTATAGATTCAACACAATTTCTATCAAGATGCCAATGGAGGGTTTCAGAGGCCTGGAACAAATATTCCAAAAATATGTATGGAACCACAGAGACCCTGAATAACCATAGCAACCTTGAGAAAGAAGAACAAAGTTGAAGGAATCACACTGCCTGGTATCACGCTGTAGTACAAGGCTACCATAATAAAACAGCCTGGTACTGGCATAAAAACAGACATATAGATCAACAGAACAGAATAGAAAGCCCTGAAATAAACCCACACCTTTATTTATGGTCAACTAATATTTGAGAAAGGAGGCGAGAACATACAATGAGGCAATGATAATCTCTTCAATAAATGGTGTTGGGAAAACTGGACAAATAGATATAAAAAATGAAACTAGGCCACCTTCTTATACCATATACAAGAACAGACTCAAAATGGGTTATAAGACTTAAACATTAGCCCTGGCTGGGTGGCTCAGTTGGTTGGAGAATCGTCCCATACACCAGAAAGTCCTAAGTTTCATTCCTGGTCAGGGCACATACACATAGGTTGCAGGTTCAATCCCCAGTCGAGGAGCAAATGAGGTGCAACTGATTGTTTCTCTCTCCCATCAATGTTTCTCTTGCTCCCTCTCCCTTCCTCTCTGTCAAAAATCAATAAACATCCCCTGGTGAGGACTTAAAAAAAAGATTTATATGTTGGAATCAAAACCATAAATATCCTAGTAGAAAACATAGGCAGTAAAATCTCAGACATTGCTGAAAGCAATATTTTTTCTTCTATATCTCTACCAGCAAAGGAAACAAAAGAAAAATTAAACAAATGGGACTACATCAAACTAGTAAGTTTTTGCACAGCAAAGGAAATCATCAACAAAATAAAAAGACAACCCACTGAATGGGAGAACATATTCACCAATGATACATCTGATAAGGGTTTAATATCAAAAATTTATAAAGAACCTATAAAACTCAACCCCCCCCCAAAAAAAACAATAACAAATCCCAAACAATCCAGTTAAAAAGTGGGCAAAGGACCTGAATAAACACGTCTCCAAAGAGCACATACAGATGGCCCACAGACCTACAAAAAGGTGCTTGATGTCACTAATCATCAGAGAAATGCAAATTAAAACCACAATGAGATATCATCTCACACCTGTCAGAATGACTGTCATCAATAAATCAACAAACGAGTGTTGTTGGCGAGGATGTGGAGAAAAGGGCCCCCTCGTGCACGGTTGGTGGGAACGCAGACTGGTGCAGCCGCTGTGGAAAACAGTGTGGAGGGTCCTCAAATAATTAAAAATAGAGCTACCACATGATCCAGTGATTCCACGTCTGGGAATATATCCCAAGAATCCCAAAACACAAAATCAAAAGACTGTATGCACTCCTATGTTCATAGCAGCATTATTTACAATAGCTAAGGTTTGGAAGCAGCCCAAATGTCCATCAGTAGATAAGTGAATAGAAAAACCTGTGGTATATTTTACACAATAGAATACTACTCAGCTTTGAAAAAGAAGGAAATCTTATCCTCTGTGACAGCATGGATGGACCTGGGGAGCATGATGCTGAGTGAAATAAGCCAGTCAGAGAAAGACAAGTACCATGTGATCTCACTTATATGTGGAATCTAATGAACAGAATAAACGAACAAAATAGAAATAGACTACAAAATACAGAGCACAGGCTGAGAGCTGTCAGAAGGGAGAAGGGTTGGGGGAGTGGGCGAAAAAAGTGAAGGCATTAAGCAAAAAAAGCAAAGAGACTCACAGACACAGACAACTGTATAGTGATTGGCAGAGAGAAAGGGGATGGGGAGAGGTAAAAAAATTTAAAAGATCCCCTTCAGAGAATCCTACCACTGGAGAGAAGAAAGAGGACAGAGACCATCAGTTGCACAATCTTGATGCGGAAATGGGGGCCAAGGAAACCAAGAACTCACTGCACTCGACTGCTCAGAAGCAGAGCAGCGGCTGGAAGTTGGCACATTTTTCTCTTCTACCCCAGTATTGGTTTCATCCTGATGGTTCCCTCAGGCAGAATCTAAAGCAGTGATGCTGTAATGCAAGTTTCAGAGGAGGTGTTCCTGAGCATGGTGGCATCTCCCTGCCACTGGTTAGCTGTGTGATCTTGGGCAATGTTTTACTTTCTTGGAGCTAGGTTTCACATAGGCAAAATCAAGTTGTTTGGCATGATTTCTAGAGTCATTTTGCTGCCATAATGTATGACTCGGTGCTTTTAATCTATTTCTGAATGAACTTCTCGTTTTCACAAAGCGCAATGGGCCTTATGAAAAATAATGTTGGAACCAGAATTCCAAAGACAGACAAACTCGAAGTAAACGATAAAACGGACGTTTTCAGACGTGCAAGAACTCTAAGAATTTATTTCCCAAGTCCTGAGTTTTAATAAGCAATTTGCAGCTATGTTCCAGCAAATCAAGGAACGAAGAAATGTGCGCGAGTCAAGAAGTGATTAGAGAAATGCAGAGAAGTCCAAAGAAGAAGTAGAAAAATAAAATAAACAGGTGTACATAATTAAAGAATTCATTGCAAACGAAAAAAAGTCCAAAAAAGAAAGTTGTAAGGTGATAATTGTACAACATGCCTAGGAAACTATTCATCAGAACTAGAGCCAGAAGCCAGTGAGCACTCAGAAGAATTCCCTGAGGAGAGAGAATAGAATGGATTCCAGAAATGATTAGGGAGTTAAATGATACTGGTAACATATTGAAAAAAATTGTATGTGTTTTTATCTTTCAACAAGAACAAAGGAAGATAACCAACACCAAGAGAAATTCATAAAACTATCAAAGAGTCCAAACATGAAGCAGAGCAATAAAAAAATATATAAAATTAAAAAGTAAGAAAAGAGAAATTATCTGCTCAGGATGACAGGAACATTGTTTCATTGGCACTGGGGTCATGGCCTTGAAAGTTTTCAGAAGCAACTGTAACTCCCACACGCTGTTTGCTTCTGTATTCACATGAACGTGCCACGCCAATGGGACTCCATGTTCTTGGCTTTCAACCCTTAGAATAAAAACACAACACACAGAGCTTGTAATACTGGTGCAAGATAAAACGCAAACATTTACAGCTGTGACAGGGAATATAGTTAATGGAAGTTGAGAAGTGGAAGAAAGGAGCAAAGATGGGGATGTGTTGAAATCCACACAAAGCCATCGCCGTGCTTGGTTCTGTGGCCAAGAGAACGAGAGGACATGGGGCTGTGGTGGGAAAACAGAGATTGTCACGGCTTCCCAACAAGTAAAGGCTGTGGGTAAACTGGGTGGAAAGGGTACAGCGCGGCCAATGGCTGCAGCCACTGTCCCCAACCCTGGGTGAGCGGCTCATTGAGCCTTGTAAGCACCAAGGTTCCTTCTCCAGGCTCTTAAACGCACGTATTTTATTGAAGATTTATGGGGTTTCTGTGCAGATCTGTAGGGTTATTTCTCTGTGCAGTTCTCTCTGCTCTGTAAACTCTAGCTGCTTTGGACTCCCTGAGTCTCGGTGCTGAGAGTCTGCCAGGTTCTGCCTCAATTTCCCCTCAATTTCCCCTCAATTTCCCCTCCCTAAGCCACTGCCTGGAAACTCTCTGAAGTCAGTAAAAGGGAGTAACCGCAGAGCTTATCTGAGTTGATCTCCTTCTCTCAGGAATTGCTTTTTTTTTTTGGTACCTGAGGTCTTAACAATTATTGTTTTACTACATACAAATGTTTTTATTTAGGTGTGAACAGGAAGGCAAAGCTGGCCTCTGTCAGTCCATCTTGACAGCAGAAGTCATTAAAAAAAATTCTGCCTCATCAGCAAGTCCTTTAAGTCTGTGCCGCCCCTGACACAGTCAACTCTCCGCTGACCTCCTGGTTTCGAAAATCTCAGTTAACCACCATTAACTACAGTATTCAATTATCCCTAGCAGCCAGTAACAGAAGAAAAGAAACTAATTCTGTTTCTTATGTTTTATTCTGTACATTTCCACACAATTCACAATACAGAAAAAGTATCCAAAAAAGTAACTGTAACAAGTCGATTTCTTTTTCAGAGGTTAGTTCAGTCTCCCAAATTAATTCCGTTGAAAATCTCTGTAGAGCAACACAGTGATCAAGATACTTTATATAAATAGGAAATGCAAGAAAATTAGGGAAAAATACTTTATGACTTTGTTACAAAAAACTCCATTCTTCCCTTCCCCACCCTACCCTTCCCACCCACCCTCCCTCCGTTTCATGTTATCTGGATCCCACTGTACCTGGAAGAAAACTTCATCAGCCTATTGCCACAGCTGCTACTTTTTATTTTATTCCACCTGCCAGCTGGCAGCTTTGCAGAAGCATGGCTCTGGGATGTGATAGGGCAGAATCAGAAATTATGAAAGAGCCCTTTATAATGCGTCTGAACTCTTTGTACAGATGTAGCCTTTGGCGGTGGCCTGCCCACAGCCAAGGGTACTCTGGCTGCCCGGGAACCTTTTCCCACTCAGAAATCGAAGTGAAACACAGCCATTCTTATGGAACGGAGATCATCCTCTCTGGTTCTCAAAGGAATGGTTTTCTTCCCTTTCGATCAGCTGCGGTCCATGCCGTATTCAGATGCACGGTTGCCCGCTTCACCATTGGCAATTTCCACAGAAAAGAGCCCGGCTAACTTTCACTAAGACTAACTCAGACCCTAGCGTTTTCAAAGATGTGTCCTGCAAAATATTCTAATTTTATTAGGATGTTTTGTCTAGTAAAAGTTTCAGATAGCACTTCCCAGGGTGGCGAGGGCCCCGGACTTCCCAGCCCACGGTCAGGATGTCAGCAAGCAGGCCCTGGCTGCATTGGAAATTGTACATGTGACCAGGGCCTCGGTCCAACAAATGGGGGAGGGGAGGCGGTGAATAAAAATTTTTATTGTTAATAAAACGGAAAAAGTCAGGGATCACTCGTATTCATTATACAAGGTGCAATAAATATCGAAGCTAGGCGGTGTCTTAAAAGTGATCAAAATTGCCAACATATTTGAGAGAATCACCCATAAATTTAAAAACATAGGGTAAACCGGTGTGGAGCTGTCAGCGGTTCATTTTTCCAAGTAAAGGCAATTTGTAAACGTTTCCTATCTTTCTAATTTCTAAAGAAGAAAGGTTATAGGTAAGCCCCCACATAAGGAAGTCAGACACACTCCTTGAATTTGTTAGGATTGAACATATTTGGATTTGTGAAGAACTCCCTAAATTGTCCTTATTTTTCTCACATTTAATTATAGACCAACACAAGTCTGTGGACAGGTCTAACTTCCTGAGGATTTGAAAAGCTTTTTGAAAAAGCAACCCATTCCTTTAGAAAATTCTATTAGAAAGTTCTCTTAGCGGAGCCCTGTTTTCCCCTAAATTCCACACATAATCTAATTCTTGCAAGCTGCATATATTAAAAATTTCATAATGCTACCCCTTGAAGCCACTCTGATCAAGTTCAATCTTTTCTCTATCTCCTGAATTTGTTTTTCATAAGGATCAAAGTTAGCTGAGGGCATATATTATTTATCTGTGGGTTACCATGGATATTTGTGTTAAGACTAGAGCCTTATTACTCTATACTCTTGAGAATCTTTTTTCCTTTTCCCATCACTCTGCTCTTCCTTTACCTTCCTAAGCCAGGGGGAAAGGGTTGGGTGAGGGAGAAGGGGTGAGAGCAGCTCCCTGAGTTAGACGCCAGGCGTGGGCACAATTCTTCAGACTACCTGAAGACTGACACTCTCCCCCTCTGGACCACTTGAGAGGTAAGACTCAGGCCTAACTGTTATGGAAGGAAATACGGGCAATGAAACCTGTAGGCCACTTAAACAGAAACATGATAGACACACTAGCATGGTGATACGAGGTTAAGTCTTATCAAGGACACTAAGTTACAGAAATTGCCTCCCTGACTGCTTTTCTACCAGCAACTCTAGAGATCGTCTGCTCCTTCTTCAAGTCCCGATCCCAACGGCACAGCCCAAACAACAAAATGGGTGGAAGGAAATGGAAAATGAACAGCAGGTCCTTTGTTTTCCTTTTCATTCCTGAACTTGTGACTGTTCTGACTTGGTAGAAATGTATCTTCTTCAGGAGATTCGGGAACTGGTTAGCAATGAACAAAGTGTGCGTGTCTGTGTCTGTAAACAAAGCAAATCGCTTTAGGACCATGAAGTACCTGCTTCTAAATGATCTGGGATATATGTGCAACGACTGGTGTTTTTATAAAAATGCTTTTCTTGCCACACAGATGGTAGGAACGTGGGGAAAGTGGGGGCTCTGATTGAGTTCTGCTTTGGTCTAAAGTCAGAGAAACCTAACCCTGGAAAATCTCACAGGGGCCTGTTAGTCCAATTAAGGAGTTGCTTTTACATGATCCCCGATTCAGTCGTTCAATTTTCATTTAAATACTAGAAGAAGTGCTAGCGGTGATAAATTCTCTTTGTGTTTCAGAAAGCCCAATCCATTTTTTTTTTCTGGGTGTGTTGCTTAGGAAAACAATAAATCCTTCCGTGAGTAATAAAAGCCACCCCTTTTCACATCTGTGCCTGGTCTCTCTGTCATTGTTTCAGTCTGCAAATCCTCTGCCCTACAGAACCGGAATCTAATAGTCCTACTTATCCTGTCTCCTGCAAACATTCCAGTTCTTAGCCCAATTGTGACTTCCTTCCAGATCAAATGTTCCTCTGGTCCATATTCACCAATCGGCGCAGAGAGATGCCTTGCGAAGCGTGAGACTCAGAATGGAAGAATATCTCGGGCCTGTTTGTTCTTTCCCCTTCAAGTCCAGCACAAGTCCTCCAGGTGTATGAGGCCCCTATGCATGTGACTACCTATGACTCACCTAGCCATAGACTTAGAGCCATGGGGCCTTGAGTGGCAAGGTCATTGCAATGCTTGCGGGCGTGGCATAATGAAATAGTACCGCTGACTTCCAAGGAGAGAAAACAGTACTGTAAATCCTCACTTAACGTCAAAGATAGGTTCAGCAACTTGAAGTGACCTGATGTATAATGAAAGCAATTTTCCGACAGACTAATTCATATAAACAAGAGTTAAATCTCTATGGCATCTCATCAACATTATAACAAAATGGTATTGAAACAGACAACATTATCTGAGGACCTGCAGTGCTATGATTCTTAAATGCTGAGAATCACAAAGTAGAAAAGCCAGTAAGTCACTCTCCATGTTAATTTCTTCTTGTGTAAATCCACCCTGGTACCAAAATATGCGACCTCTTTTTGTATCCCTTTGAAATATGTCCAAGACAGCAAGTCACTGATAGCAAACACTCTTGAGTTTGTAACTTCACATTCTCAGTTCTAACCGACTCTTACCGTGGGATCAAAGGTAAATGTTTTTGTAATTTACGGAAATCGGAATGATGGATGTAAAACAATATTGAAGACAATGGTGGAAAATTATTTACTCAGAAAACATCTTCTGCAGGCATGTTAGTCTGTAATTTCTAAGGATCATAGTTCTGGCTGCAATTCTACCAATTACTATACAAATCCGTGCAAGTCAAAGTCACCGCTGTGATATTCCATTTATTCATCCAAAATGTATATCAGCATTTTCCACCTCATGCGTTCGTACTGAAAATCAAAAGTGTTGAAAAACACATCAAAATGCTAAAACACTGACATTTAAAAAAATTACTGAAATTGTTATAATAAACAGTTTAGCCTTGAGTCATTTGAGCTATATTTTCTGTTGAAAATTATGTGTTTCGCTTAAAGATTGAGAAACAAGATAGTTCCAGTCGTTCCCACCACCAAAGGCTCCCATTGCAGATGCCATTTGGCTCAAAATATTGAATCTTTGGAAAATGGAGAAAACCCGGAATCATCACTTTCTTTCTATGGGTAAGCTACCCCTTGTGCTTAGCGTGCCAGTACCAGAAGCCAAGACGTTTTCCAAGACTGCCTTTCATGTGCGTGGACTTGGCTTCCAAATGTCTGTTAGGAATAATTTTCTCCTGCGGTTAGATTAGATTACATTTAATTCTAAGAATATCAAATCACAGCACTTTTTGTGTATTAGACGGACAGACAGTAAAACAGGTTTCTGATCAGCATGACTGAAGAATGTCTAAGAACAAACGTTCATCAAAACGCGTAACTCTCCAGAGGTGTTTCTGAGTTAAGTTGTACCTCTTAGTATACTTTCAACAGCTCTTACAGTTATGCTTAGTTGGTTTAAAAATGTTTAGTAGCCAAACGTCATTGTCCCCAAGATTTTAGAGCCTTTCACTTACAAAATCAGGTTTCAAAAATGAAAAGTCAAGATGTTTATTAATTTTTCAAATGAAATCCTGCCATTCCACAAAGTCGTTTTAAAAGAAAAACTTAAAAACTCACAGAATCCAATTCTAGCGTCCTCAGGCAACCAGTCCCTGGGCACGACATCCCTCAAGGTGGCCGTGTGTGCTCTGTTTAAACACTACCAGTGGTCGAAATGCTATAGCTCTGTAAGGGCACCCACCTCACTCTTTGACGATGTTCATATTTCATCTGCTTTACATTTGACCAGACCCATTGCAAATTTTGCCTGTTGTTTCTAGTTACATCTTTGAGATATAGGGTGAATGAGTCTTCGCTCTCATTTCAGTAGCATTTTTAAATGTCATCTTAAAGTCTTGGGTTCATACACAATTTTAAGAACAGTAGCAGGACCGCAAGGAAATGGTAACGTAAAATGTTATTATTGCTCTTGCACATTCATATTCACCTTTCCTATTTCACAGGAGTAACACATTGTTGGCTAAAGGGCGACCGGCACCACCGGCCCTGGCCGAGTCCCCCGTGCGCACCACCTGAGAAGCGGGCCTGCTCTCGCAGAGCTCCGTGCAGTGGAATCCGTCTTTCCGCCTGAGCTGTCAGCTCCGCGAGGTCAAGGGTTTTGTTTCTTGTATCCATTATGCCCTTAGAACGGTGTCTGCATCGGCGTATGTGATAAATATATTGTATATTGAAAAGAAATGACTCGATACACAAATGTGTGACTGGCTCACAAACAAGACTGTATGCAGAATGACTGAATTAACTGAATACATATATAAACAGACTCTGGAATCTGTCCACCGTGGGGATGCCATCCAATATTCAAATCCCTACTGTGAAATGTAATGCTTCAACAGCCTTAGAATTCTTTTTCTTTTTCCCCCCTGCTTCTTTTTGGGACCAGTCCAATGACTCTCCGTATCCTGGGAGAGCAGGTTGTCCTGGGGCACGACAGCTTGCTTAGTTCCTGTTTTCAGGTTTCTCTTTCAGCTACGGGAGACAGCCTAAAATCCACAGCCAGCCACAGGGCCGCAACATATACGTAATCCTGTCACGCAGGAGACTCTTCTGGGGGGCACAAGATTGGTATCGTTCGCCATGGAAGGAACCTTCTGGATGGTGGCCTCCCCTACTCCCCTGGGTTGACTAAGACAGAAATCTGCTCCCCTCTCTGGCCGCTTGTTTCTTGGAGGGAGGCTCACTGGAGCTCTACGAGATGATCCGGGTCAGTGGACATGTTTGTCCTTCAGGCAGAATGGAGATTTGTCCCAGGGGGTAATTTCATTTTGATCCATTCTGAGTATGACCGCAGGGGAGCCTTTTGCATCTGCATGAGAAAACTTATAGAAGGTAGAGGCAGCGTGCCCAGGAGCAGGGCTGTGGCCTGGGCCAGACCACTGGGGGTGACTAGAGGCGAGCGACGACGAGGGCCCTGAAAGGGACGGTGGCGCCAAGGTGGACCTGAGGCCTGGCCGAGGAAAGCGGCCGGACTCACGATCGGCTGCCTACACGAGTCACAGAGTGAAAAGGCTGATTCAGAGATGGTTCCGTAACACCTGGGGTATTTTCTACTTAATAAATAAAAGTTTAAGATTAGTTAGGAATCTCTCTAATTTAATGCAGGGTCTCGATTTTTTTTTTTTTTCCTAAAATGAAAATAATCCATTTCAGTAGAGCAATTAGTACTTCGAGGTGATGGTTATGATAAGACATTTTAACAATGATCTCTTTTACTTTTAAATAGCATAATTGCATAAAATATCCGGCTGTTTCAGGGATTTCATTAGCTACTCCTACTGGAAGGCCAAGCTGCTCGGGCCCCAGCATCCCAGTTACAACACTTTCCTAGCAACAGCTCGCCCTAATTAAATATCAGGCAACCCGGGGAGCGCTAGTCCTGTTACCTCGGCGTGGGGAAGTGTGTAAGCATCGCATAGCAAGAAACCCTCTGCTCGGGGTCAAAACAAGTCTCTGGGCTCAGGCAGGTGTCATGCTGCATGGAAGGTGACATAAACAATCACAAGACCTCTTGGTCATGGATTTTATGACACAGGCACTAGCCAATGCCATGTGCAACTGAAGTGCCGTGCAGTAATAGAACTAAGTTTACTAATAGTAGAAACAGCAGTGAATACGTGGAACTTCTCTGTTAGTTTGCCTTGGCCAGGGGCTGTTAACTACACAGAGACAGATGACGAGCATGCTTCTAAAGTGTTTTCTCTTTTTTAAACCTACTCGATATTATGTGCGTATGGTGTATATATACACATATATGTATACAAATAAATACATTTCTGTGGGGGGGAGGTGATAAAGCACAGAGTATTTCTGACCTGGTATACAAGCTGCGATGTTTATATGTCTATCAGGTTGACATTACTGATCTCCGGAAAGTGGGGCGAGGACACCCCACAGCACAGCACAGGGGAGCACCTGGCCTTTGCGTGGGATGCTCACCTACGATCTTAGCACTTTTTATAGAAAGCAGGGTCTACTTTTACAATTAAAAAAAAACCTAAATATTTTAAATAAAGTGGACATGTAAAAAATAAAACTGCTGCCCCATATTCTCTAAGACATGGACAGTTTGAGACTCTAGTCAACAGATTTCAGAAATCCTTCAGCAAAGAAACCATCATTAGGCCGAAATGAAAATTAACTACCTGTCGAGCATCTTTCAATGCAAGCCGACCTGCCTGAGCACTAAACAGGCTACTGTGGAAAGACAGGGGCTTCTGGGGACGCGAGGTTTCCCATCAGCCATCGCTGAGTTCACGACTGGGCTTGCCAGCTAAATTCTGTCTCAGAAATTGCATCTGTTTTAGGTTGTAACTTCTACAGAGGTAACTAGAACTCTCAGAGTGAAATTCCCAGCCACGGTGTTTATTTCCTCCTTGGCTTCTGTGCTGTATCACGTCCTCAAACGTGATAAAGCACAGCTTAACTGGGTTCTATTTCATTAATTGTGTAAAACTGGAATAGAAGGCTTCGAAAATGACTACTTTCATGGTTATATCATGTTGTCTTTTAATAAGGCTCCGTTTCTCATCCCTCTATCAGTCTGATCTAAAAACGGTATCCCTAAGCAGACAGGGCGCCGAAGCAAAGAGCCCCTCCGAGCCAGACCCAGAGGAATGTCAGCTGTGCCAGCTACCTTTTGCCGTAGTCTCAGTAGGTTCTGTAGAAAATGATATTTCTACAGGTATATAGTTTTATGTCTGTTAAATGAAAGTTATGCGGGTTTTCAGACTGGGGCCAGACCAGTCGCTTCTATACTTCCCGAGGGCCCGTTACGAGCAGGAGGCCGTCCACCTGAGCCGAGTTGAAAACTCCCAGAGCACATGGCCTTAGGTCTTTCTAAAGACCAGGACTGTCACATGCAATGATCAATTAAAAAATAAAATGCTCCAGGCAGTGGATGTAATGTTGAAGCCATTACAAATATAATTTTTTGTTCATTTTTTTTTCTTTTTTGGAAAGCCCAAATCCTGGGGGTGTTTGCTTTTTTCAAAGGGATATTTGCCTTGGTCATATACCATTCTCCATCAATAACATAGGACTCTATTACTTCTTCTTTTTTTTTTTTTTTTTTGGTTTTGAACAATTTCCAAATGTTCCAAGACCCCTACAGCAGTCAGTACGTCATCTATTTTCATTCCAGGGATTTACTTGTGACTTCGATTGGAGCTATTTGAATTGGCCCGTGGCCACCTGGACCCTAAATTTTCTCTGAGCCACTTTGAAGCATCGCAGAGAAATACGAGATTGTAGGTGGTGAAAATAGTCCTTCACCCCAGCAAAGGCAGCTGGGTAGCTGACTACGCGGCCGGGAGTTTGGCCCAATCTAGGGAATGGAAGGCACCATTCAAAGCCAGATTTCAGTCTGTTTTAGGGATTATATTTCTGTCATCACAACATCTCCTCGACAGTCCCACCGACTGAAAACTCCCACCAGAAGCCCAGTGATTAAATTCGCCGGGAGCGTATTTTTTTCCAACTTCTGGAACCAATCTGCTGCAGTCCCTCCTCCCCCCGCCATAAAACCCAAACGATGGCTCCATTTCTAAGACTGATCTATGGAAATAGATTACTCACCCCAACCCTTCCTCCCACCGCTGAAAACAATGCCGGCCTTTTGACGCTGAAACGGCCAAGGAGGGACTCAATCCCCATCTACTGCAGGGTTTTTCCTGGTAAACAGTATATCATGTTGGTGTTTTCAAAGTGATATACGATCAAAATGTGATTCAGCCAAGCAACGCGTCACCACTTGAAATTACATGTAGAGAAATAATCATTTATGCTCGCGTGCAGAGAGTAAGGAAGTGTGTTGCTCACGTCTACGAGCAAAATGGAGAAGAGCTCAAGATGGGCGTTTAATTCGAAGCAAACCCCTTGATCACCCCACTCACTTCTGGCTTACGTTCGAGTCACGTAGTCATTTTCACCAAAAGTTAGAAGACTTTTTCTCCTAATATTTTAATGATCACAAAGTCCCTAACAGAGGCACCTGTGAGAGTACCAACAGCTCTGTGGCAGGGTTAGGAGTTACCATTCCACTGCCAGAGAGACATTCCTGGTTGGGCTCCCACAGTGGTTTGCACTAAGACCTTTCTGATAGAAGAAAATAGAGAAAATAATATATTAGATTACCCCGTACTTGTAAAATGGGGCTATAGTGCTGTCAGGCATGACATGGGGACCTGACGAGTAAATAGAAGAGGCATCCATCGGAAGGGGCCACACGTCCTGATTATCGGCAGTGAAACTCACACAGCAAGGCTTTGTCCTTGGGACAAGGTGTACTTGGGCTAATGAAAACCAAATCCTTAGGAGGAAAACCTAAAATGGGTCCCCCCTCACCACCATACCCAAGAGTCTGTACTTATTAGCCTCTGTGCAAAATTCCAGTGACTGTTTTCTTGCTTAAGTGAGTTTCTTTGACGTATCTGTTGCCACTTTTGCTTCTGCTGTTGGATTTCAAGTCCATTTGCCTGCTTTCCATTATCACTCAAAAAAGTCTAGAAGTCAGCACTGGCATAGAGCTCCATTTCCTGTAACCACAGTCCCCACACGTGGTTTTCTGCTCTGCATTGGAGACAGCACTTAAGAGTTGAGCGCTTCTGCAAACCAGCCGTGGGCCTTTGCTTAACCCATTGCTCGTCTCTGTCGCAGCGAAAGGCAGAATGGCTACATAGGCAGTACAGAGCTGTACAAACAGCCCAAGCTGAACCCGACCTTTGTGGCTGTCGGCAGTAGCCCCAACCTGGGCCGACCCCTGGGTTACCTCTCTGAGGTCCCTCTGAGAACAGGCGACTCCCATGCCACCTCACCATACCTCAGAGGAACAATGCACAAGTTGACGTTACCCGTGTGGCACCTCCCAGCTCTTAGATGATGGAAGGGGACCGGGGAGGGAGGAGAGACATGCAAAAAAAAGTCACTAATTGTCCTGGTCTATTTAGTCTTGGAAATGGGGGCGGTTTGACAGTTATATTTCTGCAGGGCGTCCAGGGGGTTTCAAAGACCTTCAGACAGTCTTGCAGTCTTCAAAGGCTGAATGTAAAGAGAAGAGATGACACCGCATTTTCTCAGTGGACGGGTAGTCACGGGAGAGGAGTGCGGTGCGGGGAAGGTGAGTGCATAGGGGGAGAAGGGAGCAGTGCCTTTTATATGAACATCCTTTGAATCTTTAAAATAAATGATACAGGTGGACAGAGAAGTTCATGCTACTTGCTGGAAGCGGTGAGGATCAAAATTTGTGGAACCCACATTCCACAAATCTCCAGGTATCCTGCCTCGTCCTTTGTGGGCTATCCTATTTTGTTGTACATCTTGGCAGCCCTTAAAAACTGGCAGCACAGTCTCAGGTAGACTCTTGCAGGAGAGAGACAGATTTATGGATTCCATCGGCTTCTTCCAGGGGAGCTGCCCGGTCGCCGGGAGGGCGCAGGTGATATGCTCGCGCAGGTTCTCTTTGCCTGCTTCCCAGGGTCAAACAGTAGTTTCCAGGTCTTCATGGCCAATGATCTTATAGTTCTGACGGCTTTCTAGGTAAGCAGCCAAATCGGGGTCCCCAGCCTGCTGAGCTCTGTCCTGAGGTGTCTTACCCTGTCGGTTAAAGAGAAAAGGAAGGAAACACAAATGCTTAGGGTGGGTTTTTTTTTAAAATCCACAGAAAGAGATACTCAAACATTGCTCACAAATAAAGGTCTTTCCGTGTTCACTGTTTTTGAGTTCACGAGGCACTGTGGCATCTGTTTTCTGCCGGTGGCACCACGTGGGACACGTGAGGTGGGCAAGTGCAAGACAAAGAGGCCACCCCTTTTGACAGGTGGCGTTTCCCTCTAAGGAAACGGGGGATTACAGAGTCTAACCGAGTACATGGCAGGAAGCTGTAGCACAGTGAGTTCTGGAACCCAGCTCCGTTTTGGAAGAAGCGGGACAGAAATCACTGAACGGGTAAATGGGGAAGCAGGTATGTGACTTCTAGTTTGGGACTCTTCCTGTTATACTCGGTCTGGGGAGCAACAAGCAGCTTCCGCGAGGGATGGGTTGCTCGAGGTAATCTAAAAGGGTTTCTCGGCTGGTTTCAAAGGCTTCAGCTGCGTTCTCCCCAGTTTACAATGTTCTCATCTCTCCAAAAAGCGAGTTAATTTCTGACTAGGACAGTGATGGATGTTGATTAAAGAAGTCTTAGGAAAGCAGAAAAGTGCAAAGAAGAAAATAAAAATATAATCCACTGCACTAAGATATCCATTGTTAACCTTCTATAGAGTAGCTGTTGTTCTTTCTCTGTAGCTCCATGCATAATTATTTTTATCAAAATAAAACCATGCTTTGTTGATAAGCTGTTATATAACATGCTCTTTCCCTTAATAAGACACCAAACTTTTTTGTCATTAAATGTTCTTCTGCATCATTAAAATGATTATATAAGGTCCTGCACCCTATTCCAATGGAACAGGTGTATTTGTCTGCACACACACAGGCAGGTACACATGACATTTTTGAAATGGGGCCAATGAACAGAAATCAGCAATAAAAGTAGGGAAAATTTCTTTCCTTTGAATGCTTACGGATGCTACTTAACACTCCTTGAAACCTTTCATTTTTGTGCAGGAACATAGATTTATCTGCTTAAATAAGTGATACCAAGTTCCAGGGAAAGGAGCGAGGCACGATCATCGTACTACGGAAAGAGCTCTGTGTATAAATGCACACGAGTGAGTCTCTCATCGCAACTCAGCTCTCACAACAGGTCAAAGTGTCAACCTCAGTCAAGTTTGCCCCTAGCAGCTGCACAGGGTCAAGAGGAAAGAGCAGTGGTTCCAGGCTCTTTTTATCCACTAGCTTAAAGTTACTGTGACAATTTTATTCAACTTCTTTATAGTATTAATAGACTACCTTGTTGTTACTTCAATATTAATGAGGTTGGAGTTCCTATTGCTTCTGAATATTCAGAGAGATGGACCAGGGTGGGCCTTTGAGTTGATTTTTAAGGAACTGTCCTCTCCTGAGAGAAATTCTCAAGATACTGCTTCTCTCAAAAAAAAAAAAAAATCCAGAAGATTCGGTCATAATGGCCACATCTGATGCTTTCACCTAGCATCAAATTATAAAGTGGAAAAACAAAGGATCCCTGAAAAAGATGACGCATGACTGTAACACTTCATGTGGCAAGGTCTCTAGAACATAACGTTGGGTGAAAACAATCGTATGTATCATATGACTTTACCTACTTAAGAAAACAAGAGAGAAAGAGCCATAACCATAAAAATGATAAAGTTGTTTGCGTTTTGGGAAAAAGCAGACACATGCATAACGCAGAATAGGGAGAGATCTCAAGGAACATTGAGTCCATTAGTCTGATACAAAAACTTAGAAAGAGAAAGACGAGCGACCTGCTCAGGGGCCCGGTCTCCTGCCCAGCGTTTTGTTGTCCTTCTATTTCGCGTTGCTCCTCACTTTCTTTTCCTTATCTGAGTTGAGGGTAAGACGAGTCTTTTGTGTGCTTAAAGAGGCGACTGCCCCGCTGTGGTCCGAGTGGCCCCGGCAAGGCCGACTCTGCCTCAGACCGCGGCCCCGCCCACGCGGTTTGTGTTTCCCATCGAGGTTTCCTGTCAAAGTGTCTGAGGGCAAATATTAGCTGGGAAGAATATCGCATGGAGCGATTATCTGCCACTTGAAATTGTACCCCCAATTAGCGAACCAGACAGGGAACAGATCAGCTTAATGGGTCTGAAGCTCAGGGAGGCGACCAGGGACCTCAGTCAGCGAGCAAGGATCGGGGAGGTCGCGGGGGACGTGGAGAATTACACGCTGTGACGCAGAGCTGGCTCAGAAAGGAAAGGGGGCCGTACAAGAAAGTGGTTTCCCAGCATACACTGCAGTGTGAGGAAACCCCAGGGGGGAAAACGGCACATAAATAGATGCTCATCACTTAAATGAGGCTAATGGGGCTGAAGTCTTTATTAGGCTGTTAAGTCACTGGCCCCAAGCTTAGATTACGCACTGCCTGCTGAATGAAGTTAGATATATATATATATATATATATATATATCTATATCTTCTTCTCTGCCAGCCTCTGCAGCTAAGTGGCTTGTGTTTTCTTAGGAGTGTCCCCAGGATGCTGGAAAGTTCCCACAGTTGACCAAGCACCCCCGTGGGGCCGGTCTGTATTACCCTGCTCTCCTCCGCCAAGGGCTGCAGCCCTAGGCCCACACTAGTGACCTCTAGCTCCTCCTTCACCCCGGCTTTCAACCCTTTCAGCCCTTGGGCGCTCTCTGTAAACTGGAAGCCCTCATGGCGCAGCCTGACCTCCTACCCTGGAAGTGGCTGGAAGTCACTTGGACGCCCATATGTGGAGCCACAGAAACCACAGATTTCAAGCTTACACTGGACTAAGCAGATGAAGGAGAAACCCCGAAGGGTCTTCTTGGGGGCCAGGCCAATGTCTTTGAACATGACCCTGATCTCTCTCCTGGGGCTTTGAACCTCTCACATCCCCACTGTTTGGCTGTGGGTGTTCGGCAGAAGGGGAACCCCAAACCCCAAGGCCAGCACGTTCAGAGGTTTATAAAGCCCCATAGGCGAGCACACACCCTCCCTTTGTGCTTATACATTTAAACTGCAGTTTCTCTAAATGAAGCACTTTATTTTTTCCTCCTTTTTCCAAAGCCCCGGCACTTCCATGAGCACAGAAAGGACGCCTTGGCTGCGGGCACCAGTGAAGGCGACGGTGCCTGCGATCTGGCCCCGTGGGTGGATGTTTGCACTCGCTCACCAAGTTACCTTGGAGTCTGTCTTTCTCAGAGATGCTCCTGCGTCCACCAAAAGCTGGCACACAGCCCGGTTCCGCTGGCAGGCAGCCTTGTGCAGCGCGGTCTCACCCCTAAATCAAAGACGAAATGGAAACCACCCATCAAGGGGCTGGGACGGGGGCTGCAGGGAGGGCTGAGGGGACACCCTACCCCTGCTGCCGATGCTCTGTGCCCCTCGGCCCCTTTCTCTGTCTGCGGCTGCGACCTTGGCTGCAGGCGGACCCCTGTCGGGGGAGGTGGAGGAAGGGGGGGCGGCCAGGTATGCCTGGAGTTAGTCACCCAGCAACCACAATATCTGGCTCCGGCCTCTTTTTTCAACAGTGCTGGTTAGTCAGGCTGAGGGATTTTGTTTTCACCTGCTGATGTTTGGTTTCGGTAAGACTCTACAGCACCATCAGATAGACTGATGTGCGTGGATGTGTCTGGACCTTGTGAAGCAGTTCTCTCCGGGGATGCTTTCAGGTGGAGCGCAGGGGACTGCAGATGAAGGGCGCGAGGGGCAGCGATGGGGGACCACAGCCTGCAGACCCATCACACGGTGCTGGGCGGACCACCATCGGGCCCTCGGAGGGTCCTGGGAACTCAGCCTCAAAGACCCGGGCCAACCCGTGCACTGGCCTTCCTACCGGGCTCCATGCTGGGGCAGGTGGGAGGGGAGAGGCAGCCACAGAGGCTCTGGAGGCACAGTAAGATGCGGTAGAGTTCGGGGCCAGGCCAGAGCCGTCCCCAGTGGGCGGCGGGCCCCAGGCCCCAGGCCAGCCACTCAGGGCGGAAGGGGCGAGTGGAAGCGGCTATGTCTGCCCTCTAACAGGTACACGGGGAGGAGGACTTTCCCATTCGGTATCCAACACTGAAAAGACACTTAATGCCGCAGTGTTTGGTTAAACAACAAACGCAGGCCCTAGAGAAGGCAAACTGGGGTAAGCGACCACCTTGCCAGCAGGCCGTACGGTGTGCGGGCAAGGTCTGCGTAGCGACGGACAGTTTCTTCCGTGTCTGGAACTCATGGCATCCCCCTCCCCCTCCCCCTCCATTCTGTTCATTGCCACTTTCCCTCCGCCACACCGGCTTCCGCTCCCCACCCCAGCCCACTCCACCCTGCCCATTCTGTATCTGTTTTTAAATTTCTGCGGAGTTCTCTAGTGGTTCTATTTGGTTTTCAGAGTGAGATGTTTAGCCTTTATGTGTTCTTGTTAGGGGAGCAGTAGGTAGTTTGCTGCCCTGAGGCGGGGGCAGGCCGGGAAAGCTGAAAACAAACATTATCAGCTTGGGGATCACCTCGGAAAGGGCAGCTTTTTCACCAGAGCTCCTCCTCTGAGCCTCGGGACATGGAAATGATTGGAGCCATCACATTCTCAGTTTTCTGGTGGCTCTGTTATAGACATGGTTCCATTCTAGACTCAGCAAAGAAGTTTCATGCCATGCAAAGATGGCTTAGAGGACCAGGGCTTACTTTTCTCACAAACTCCAGTGGAGGAAGAGTGAAAAAAAAGGGGGGTGGGGAATAGTAAATGGATTTGTTTAGACTTCTCAGCAGTCCAAGACGCACCAGTGCAGAGGTGTGCCCTGCTTGCAGGAATGCTCTAAATGACGAACGGCAAGGACTTTGAGTGCAAACATTACGACAATTGCCGTCAATTTTTACCGGGTAATTTCTGATTTAGAAGATTAGCCCTGCACAGTTATAAATACAGTTGGAAGTGGGCTTTTTATCCCTAGTGTGGAAATTATCCACTGTATGCCCTAGACACTGCCTTCTTCTCCTAGAGGCGCTCTGCAGGAGAGCCATGAAAAGTGACACTCACGTTTCGCTGTCTGCCATATCCAATAACTCGGAGGGTCCTAAACAAGAGGAAAGCAAGATGCTCATCAACAATAAGTTTGAAATCTAACCATTAACAACAGCAAAAAAATCTATAGTCACAGAACTAAAATGCCTGGGAAAGCAGAGTCAGAAAGAGCATTTGTAACAAGACCTCCCCCTCCTCCCTCCCTCCGATAAGAGAGGGTCCCTCTACCTCCTCCCCGCAAGTCTCCCAATCACCACCAGCCAATTGTGTGCAGGAAAGGAACTACAAAAGGCTTCAAGAAGCTTTCAATTAAGTTGAAGAAATAAAATCAGTTGGAATGGAACAGGCGAGAAACAATTAGGTGGCTACCTGGGAGGGAAAAGGGACAATCAAGTGGGCTTTGAGGACCGTTTCCCATTCTCCGGCAGCAGGTAGTTTGGGGTGGGGTCTCACGCAATATAATGGCAAAGCTACAGGGGACAACAGATGCCACACAGTCCAATGTCCTCATTTTAGAAATAGGGTAAATTCTATTTTTCACAAAGTTTCCCTTCTAAGAGCTGGAGGAAATGTTATGCATAAACATCAAACAATAGCTGCTTCATGGGGAATGGAAATGTTCAATGCGTTAGCACGTTCACAATGTTTTAAACGTTCACTAATTCATTCATTGCGTCTGCACACGCTGCTTGGAAGGCCCACCTTCCCCCTTTCTGCACTGCTGCCTTCCTCCCGGCCCTCCCTAAATCCCTTACTGTGTGACGCCTGTGGCTATCAGCTCAGAGCATTTCCTCCACGAGGCCCACTCCGGACCCACTCCAAAGGTCGCATTGCATGTCCTGCCTCACTTCATCTCTTAGCTCTGTGTCCTATAACTGGGAAATGTGTATAACGTATATAATACGTAATGCATAATGAACTGAGACTATCCCAAACTAGGGGGGATATATAATCATCTTACCGATCATGACATTTGAACCATATTAAAATCATCCACTGATTTCTCTATTCACAACTAGATTCTCGAAAACCCCTTAAGGTGGTGGCCTATGGGTTGCCCACTGCTGCGTCCTTCCTTGGTGCCTTGGCACAGAGCCTGGTGCCAGCCCGATGCCTAAATGTTTGGTTCAAGGAATCAATGAAATGTACTTGAGAGGGCCAAACACGGTTCCAGGTATTGAGCACGTCAGTCCTTAGAAATACGATCCTGTTGGCTTTCTATGTTGTTGGATATCATTATCAGGGAAAATTTACTTATGTGATTACTTATTACATCATCGGAAGAAAGAGAGGAGGAGGTTAGGGCTTTCTAACAATGAAAGTCATCGGTCAAGGAGACAGCGGGTGTTACTGGGGCCCTCCCGACCCTCCTGGCCACCCAAGAGCTAAATCGGCCTCCTTGCCCCCTCTCTCTCACTCCCGCCGGTCATCGAGGCAGCCAAGCCTTCCCCAACGATGTCGGTCCCACTCGTCTCCCCTGTTGGTCCTGTTTCACAAACAGGCCTCCTGATAGGTCTCTGTCTGGGACATAATTAGCACAGAGAAACTGCTACTAAGAAGAATAAACCGGTCTCACACCATTTCCATTTCCCGGCTCCCAACCCACCCTATTTACTTCTTACGTCCAAGTATTGAAACACTGATGTTCAGTCTTCACTTGGAACTACCGTCCCTCGATGTGTTCCCGAGGTCCCATTTTTTCACAGAAGCCAAGGTGGTAACTTCCCCGTCGCCTGCATATTTCTCGGGCTCTCCCAGGTCTAAGGGCTCACCCCCCACTCCCACTGTCCCCAACAAGAACAGCCTCGCCTGTCTAGTCTCAGACCTATGCCTTACACGTTCTCTAAAATCTAGTCTCTGACAAGGTCCCCTGAAAAGACCGCCTTTGATAGGGGAATTTCTCCCTTTTCTGAACTCCCATAAAACTTACTTGGTTCTACCCTTGTACCATCTCTTCGATTTTGGGTTGTAGGTCTTGCCCCTTTAAGTTAATTACTCTAAATCACTCAAGCACAAGAATGCTTTTATTTTTCATATCCCTTGAGAATCTACCCTACATTCAAAAAAGATTTGACGCATTCGTTTCTGCTCCTTAGTCCTGCGGTTTTAAGAAAACAGGAATGATACCCCCCCAACCCGACAGAAGTGCAAAGCTGTGTAGCACAGTGGTTAGGAGGGTCCTGGAGCTGAGCCTCCCGTTTAAAACGTCAGCTCCACCTGCCACTTACTAGGCCTTGGGCAAGTACATTTTACCTCTCAGAACCTTGATTGCCACATAAAGTAAGCCTGAAAATATTTACCTCATAGGAGTGTGGTGAGGTTTTGTAAATTAATACATGTTATATGCTTAAAACAGCTGACATACTACATACAAGGCCTAAAGTTTAGAGATCCTGAAGCGTCTTATTGTCTGACATCACACAGCAGATCCCCAAGTCAGGATGTTGGAACATCGGTGAAGGTGGGAGACCTCAACGGGCTGCTTCACTCCTACTTCCAGTTGACGCAACTTGGGGACTTGAATTATGTGTCCCGAGGACCACGGGCTCCAGTCCCACAGGACATTTTCCACGAGGTTAGGAGCAGGGAGGCTTACAGTGTCCAAAGGTCCTTTCAAAGAACTGCTGTCCCCTTTAGCAAACCTTTCAAGCCATTTATGTTGAAAGGACTTCTGGGAACACGAGCAGCCCAGCCCCATTGTGACTGCTAACTGCACAGATACTCGGGCCTGCTCCATTTCCTCGATCACTCGGCACTCAGAGCTGGGTCCATGGACTCCGGGGTGCAAGTCCCCGCGCAAGTGAGGGGACACTAAAAGAGTTGGTTCACCTGTGATAAAATGACGACCGTCTGATGCTCTGCAAATGGGGACCCAGAAGGGAAAGGACCTTTGCTCCTCACATTCTGACAAGAGTCGCCACACGTGTGGCCAGCCCAGGGCGACTGCGGAGCTGGCTACCCCGCGGGCGAGCGTGGTCGGCCTGAGGCTGCCTGTCGCCCTCCCTTCCCCCCTTCCTCCTCTGCAGCTGTTGGAGGGGCGAGAAAGACTGCAGCTCCGACGAGACACGTTTGCTCTCAACGAACATCTCACCAAACCCCACCTGGAGGTGTGGGGCATGGCTCCGGAATGACAGGCTCAGTGAGCCCAAACCTTCCTCCTCCCCCCACGGACACATCGCCGCAGCATGGCAGCCATTGTGAACACGGGGGCGGGGTGAGGAGCCAACGAACAGGGAAGGGTGGCTGCTGGCTGTTTACAGATAGGAGTGGGGAGCTAGTTTGAACAGTACAGGTACGTTTTCAAGTAATTTTTATAACCTGCTGTAAAATAAGGTGTTTGCACAGTGTGGGGCGGGGAATGCAGAGGAGGAGAGAAGGCGAGGGGTGAGTGCCAGGGCAGTCTAAGGCAGAGCTGTGGTTTCCGTGCCCGTCTGTGCCTCCGATGGCCTGCTGGGAGCTGTCGGCCATGGGGCACTGTGCTGGTTAGCAGCACCCTGTGCAGTTTAGTAAGATTTGAAGGGGGGAGTGGCCAGAGAAACGAAAATAATCCAAAAAGACCACAAAACTTCTCTTGTAGAAAGAATACAAGAAGAGCATCTGTGACTTTTGGAAAGTTAACGTGAGTCTCACGAAGAAGGGAGAGAACAGGGGAAAGAAAAGAAAGGCACCTGAGTTCCTTCAATATATATCAATGGGGAACATTTGGGTTTGGGGCTTATTCTGTATTTTAGGTATAAATGGGTTTCGATGGTGAGTACCGTGCCATCTCCCTTACGGAATTTGGAGGAATACCATTAAATCGTCAGCGGAGAGCTCACCACTGCTCCCTGAATATAACAGGAAATCTGGGCTCTCCCTCCCTCCCAGGGCTTGCCGCAATGCCCGCGCTCCACCCCACAGCTGGCCTGCCCTGGTGAAAACCCTCGGCCCCTGACGAGGGAGCATGGGTGCACATGTCTCGATGGAATTTTCAGAGGAAGGAAACCACTGCCCTCCACAGCTCTGTACCGGTTTGTCCCCAGAGCCTGGCACGGGACCCTCATGTCAAACTGCCCCGCACTGTGGCTGTTTATACACGTTTCACTGCCCTTCGCTGGGTTTTAGGAACGTGGAGGGCAAAGGCCATTTCTTATATTATGTGTGAGATTTGGAGACTAACCTAACTTCATTGTGCTTCAGCACTGACCACCTGTCAAATGGAGATAAGAACTTACCGTGTAGGCTGTTGTAAGAATCAAATGTTTCCGTGCACAGAAAGCATTTCGAATAGTAAAGACTAGCAGTAATTTTTACTGCAACATTTTTTTTCTCAGGGGTGGGTAGGATAGAATTCATTTTTAAGTGAATAAATGAATGAAAGACATTTTAAAATCAACGTGGGTCCCAGCCAATATTTTATGGCTTCTCAGAGAAAGGTCCATAAATGGAACATGGATTCGAAAGGCTATATGGCAAACAGTCTGAAAAATAAGAGGAAAAAAAATACATCCAAGGAATAGACACATCAGTGTTTCGGGTGACAGCCAGGGCGCACGGGAGGCGGTAGAGCTTCGCAGGTCTCCCAGCACAAGAAAGTGAACCGCGCGGCGAGAAGAGGGGCTTTCCGGGCTGTGGTTTCCCTGCCCCGCACTCACCCCGTAGGCCCTTCCACAGCACAGCCCAGTCCTTGCAGATGCAACTTTATCAATATTGCACTGGTGTTATATATGATGTGTCTTTTGTCACTTACATCTTTTAATTTGCTTCCCACACCAAGGCACCGAAATCCCCTTTGCTATTCCGTCCATCCCCCCACCCCCTTCCATGGCCTCTCTCTGTCCGGCCTTCATTTCCCATTAGTCTCCCTGACGCTGCCAGTAGACCATTCCAAATCCTCCCGTGGCCCAGGACAAAGGCAGCGCAGATTTGGGGAGAGCTGGCACTGGGAACTCTAACAGCACCGTCATCCTGTCCCAGCGGGATGGTGGTCGTTTCTCTCAGGGACCAGAGGCAGAAGAAGGGGGGTAAAGTAAGAAAAGAAAGACTGAAGACAGAAACAGAGGGAAGACAAAATAAGCCATTGAAATCCAAAGAGAAATGCATGAGCGAGATTTCTATCAGGAAACACGGTAGGGGGCAAGGGGGTAGGAGTGGGGAGGGGAAAAAACACAAAAGGGCAAACGTGTGCAGGGTGGTGAAAGACAAACAACACAAAAGTCCTTTGGAGGGCCAGCTCAGGGAGGGGGGAGTGGGCAGCAGTGATGGCTGAAAGCCGCTGAAAAGCAAGGGCCGCTGGGGGGGATCTCAGCTGGAACCCCTGGGCGTCCTCCTCTCTCCACCCTGTCCCCGGGGAATTGTTAGCTCCCTTCCTCCTCCCTCTCTTTTCATCCCCCCAAATGCCCGAATTCCAGGGTTTCATAAAGGAAAGCAGCATGTTGTGAATGTGAGACAAGAAGTCCCAAGGAAGATGCAGGAGGAAAAAGAAAAAAAAAATCCAAGCTTCCCGTGGCTGTTCAGAACGCAGCCCACAGCTCCAGCCCCCCAGGCCCCCGGCCCACTTTAAAAAGGGCCCTTGGAAGAGAGAGGCAGTGCCGAGTGTGGTGGCGGGGAGCACGCTCTCTCACAGCGCCTGCTCAGGGGGGTCCTCCCGAGGGTGGGCCCCGGCTCACCATAAATAACCGACGGGGAGGGCCAAGCGGAGGGGAGAGAAAGGACACAGGAGGCGGGCAGGCCACATGCAATGTCCATCATGCACCTTGAAAAGAGAGGGCCCCCCGATTTCTCAGAAGCCTTGTCATTAAAGGCATCTGCACTGGTTTCGAACAGCTTTCAGGATTTGCATTATATGAAATCACAGGAAAGACTTGAATGAAACTTTTAAAAAAAAAATCAACTAAAACATCCAGAAACATTCAGTATTCGAGACTAAAAGGAGCATCCCTCTTGACCTTTGGTACAGTACAACACTTTTCTTCTCTTTTTTTGTATTTACATGAACTCAAACTGCTCAGACCCATCTACCGCAAATGTGATACTAATTTAGAGACACCACGCCATCGTCTGAAAGGCGTCTTCCAATTCTCGTCTCATGGAGGCACCTTGGCAGAAGCTGTTTTCCTTGTCAGACCAGGGGAATTCGAGTCACCATCATTATTTAATGAGAAGAAAAAAAATTCCTTGAGCAGAGCTCACATTCAGAAGGTGGTTACAGAGCAGAGAAAGTGTCAGGTTTTCCGGACACTTTATCCCTGACTCCAAGAGAGTATAATTTAAAGGGGTTTCTTTGATGTAAAAGAGAAGAGAAATTCTGCAAAGATGATTTTCAGTCCCCAAATGCACAGGTTGATATAAGTTAGATCAGCAACTAAAGATATTAACACAAACAACACTAAAAATAGATGAGTTGAAGTGCTTGTCTCTTAAGGAATCTGGTGAATTAGGCTGATTATGTCAAAAGATTTTACATCCATATCCCCAAGTAGATAGAAATGGGATCGATAGTAAGCATGAAATGGACAATGACCACCTGACTGATAAGCAGTAATTTCAATAAAAATCAGCTGTGATTTAGTTTCCATTATTTGACTACCTATAGTGCTAAAAGTTGAAAAATTGCCACTCATGAGAAAGGTAGCGATCGCTGGACTGTAGAGCGTTACATTTTGTTTTCAAGCAGAAGGAATGGACTTTGCTTCCCCGTCTTCACGGTCTTCCTTTCGGCAAGGCAGGGGGAGCATAGGATGTCTCCTATGGGAACCGTTTGCCTGTGAGTGAAGTTGGGGTGATTACAGGAATCTGAGGTTTTTTCTCATTAGCATACATATTAAACCAACTAGTTTATAAAATCTAACAAACAGAGCTGGAAAAGTACGCACCCCCGCCAAGGAATGAATAAATCCCTCGGTGCCCTTCGGTTTTGGCAGAGAGGGCTGCAGCCTGTGGCTTGCCCTTGGCAGACGGCATGGGAGATGAAGAGAAGTTCACTGAGTACTGGAATGTCGGGTTTCGGTCAAAGCATTAAGATAACATGCCCATTGGATTCCATGCCAGGCAAAGCATATGTGTGCCGACCCGCAGTGGGGGGTCAGGAGCTCCAAGCCCTGCGAGCGCGGGCTTCCATGGAAGGAGCAGCCATGGGGGAAGTGAAACTCTAGGGTGTCAAGGAAACATTATCTCGGGCCTCATCACTCACGGCCCTGGGAAGACTCAAGTGGGGAGAGGGCTTTTGTTTTCCATTTTAGTATATGTCTCAAATATTGCAGGGGACATAGGCTTAAAAAAGGGGGGAAACTTGTTTAAGAACATGCAAAGTTAAAGAACTGTTGTTGCCAAGCAACCTTCGGACCCAGAACCACGGGAAATACAAAAGCAGAGCCCAAGGGGGTTCAGGTAGATTAGCAGTTCAGGATGCCGAGAAGGCAGGGCCATCACTTCCAGCTGAAGAAGTGGGAGAATAAGGGAACGCGGTAGATTTAATTAGACAACAAATTATTTGCGGCCCCTTCTGTGAAGTGGCGGGGTCTGTTCCCCCATCCCTAGAGTCGGGATCAGCCCTGTGACTTGCAGCTAAAGGACATTGCAGAGATGATGCTGAGCTTCCAGAATGTCCGGAAGCTATCATTCTCCCCTCCTGGAACCCTAGGACCATCGTGATGTGAAGCAGCCTGGGATGAAGAACCAGATACAAAGGCTAGGATGACCCGGCCATTGCAGCCGCCCCGGCTGAGAGCCCCAAACACGTGCCAGAGCACCTCGCCAGAACAGACTCAGTCAAAACTTCAGCTCACTGCACCCTCGTGACTGAGGCCGACGGAGGCACCAACTGGTAACTGATACAGACTGGGACCCGAAGTGGGGGCAGTGCGGGTTCTCCAGGAGAGGTAAAGAGAGAGAGAGAGGGAGGGAGGGAGGGTTCCTAAAGTGAGTTATCACTCAAATGGGTACCAGCAGCCAATTTAACTTCAGAGAGGGCAGGCGAGTATTAAATAACTGAAGGATGTGAACAAGCGCTCAATCTCATTGGATAAAGGAAAACCTAGGAAGAAAGGATTGGAAATGACCAAGAAGACAATAACTAGGAGTTGCTTAAACCTGAGCTAAAGGTAAATAAAGCAACAGTATATATCTAAATCTCACCCGAACTTCACGCAGAGAAACCTTGAGATCATCTCTATCGAGGGAAGATAACCCTAGAGAAAATCATCTCTGTGATTTTATGCCTTGTCTACAAGGCTGGGTTCTAACATTTAGTTCTGCTTCTCACCCCTATGATTAAAAAAATAAAAACGAACACAAACTATGGGGGAGGCAAGAAGAAATTATGCCACTACTGCTTTTGCAAGTCCTGCCCAAAGAGGAACACTTCAGTTGCCAGGAGTGCAGTGGTCATGGGAGGAGGAGGTGGGGTGACACAGCACCAGGAATACTGTTTGCCTCCATGGGCTCTCTGCCTCACACAGGCTTGGGGTCGCCCCGCCAAGCTTGCAAGTGGGAAAGAAATCCTCTCCTGACCATCAATCTACTCTAACTCCCTTTGCTTTGCCTGAACCACCCTTCCCACCCTAATTCGAGCCAAGAGTTCAAGACAACTCTTCACGGTGAGACAGCATTAGGATAAAGCAAGTAAGTCTAATGTGACTGAGAGCCTAATACCTACCTTACAAGCCCTTTGCAGAGTCAATGATGTGCGTGGCATAAGCATCTGGCATAGAACATGTGCTTTTGATAATGGTGACTATGTGCTCTATTTCTGGCTTTGCAACAGGACTTAAAACATCTATACGACTGTTTTAAATTTAATTATGCCTAGGACGATATTGTTTTTCATTAGCCTGCAATTGCTTCAAAACAGTGACTGCATTTTATTTTTGTGTGTGTACTGCTCTATAACAGGTAGTTCCTATCAGGCACTCCACAAATATGTGGGGAATGATTAACTGAATGAATGAATGAATGAATGAATGAATGAAATAAGATATTTGCTGAGTTGAATATAAAGAAGAGCAAGAAGGAATGTGAATGCCTACCAATGTGGTTTCTATTTACAGCCTGAACTTGAACGTGAAGAAGGTTGGCCACAGGTTTGTTGCTAGGGCTCCTAGGGAGCCTTCCAGGGTCTTTGTCAGAGCTACAGGCTACTCCACTCTTTCTCCTTTGGAAACAGCCACGCCAGGCAGGTTTCGTCCCCTTTCGCCCTATTCTTTATCCTAGAAACACTAGAGACACGGGAAGTTATGAGGAATGATCAAGAATCGATGCTCGTCACATGCGTTTATGCCTCTGAAGGGCTATGAGAGGAAGATGCTAAAAAGTACCAGTTACTCCCAGCAAATGATAAAACCTAAGTTACCCGGGGGGAGGCCACCCAGGAGTGGACATGGGTTGCTGCAGAGCACGCCAGACTATTAGACATTTTCAAGGAGAATAAAGTGTGTCTTGAGTTGAAAAGATGAAGGAAATTCAAACAGAAAAAAGAAAGAAAAAAAAAAAACCACCACCCTAGAAAACTAGAAAGCTAGAAGGACTGGAAAAAATAGTCTCATTAATCCTGAGAATGATCAGCTACAAATATGGATTAGGTGCCTTGTCCGCACCAGTTAACCTCCCAAAACATAAAAGCTCTTCCCCAAACCAGAAAGCATATTATGCCAGGCTGCACTGGCTTTTGTCTTTAAAATAACAATTAATCGGTCACCAAATAATTTGCAAAGATCTTGATATGAAAATTACTTCTATTAACTGATTGGTTAAGGGCACCTATATGGACGAGCCATCTACCACCCTGTGGTCTCCGGGGAACAGGGAGAGTCAGCTAAAAGTCGGAGCGCGTTTCCGCCATTCCGAAGGTAGCCCGGGTGAAAGTCAACACAGCCGGTTCGATCGCTTGCACGCAGAAGTGGTCCTTGGGTCGCTGTGCCTACTTACCGTGGTCAAGGATGTATTTCACAATCTCCCCATTGCCAGTTTTAGCTGCGTGGTGAAGGAGTGAACAGTGGTCTGGTCCCTGAATGAGTAAGCTGCCTCCATTTTTATAGCTTTCTATTAGCTGAAAAAGAGACATGAAAAGAAGTTCAGGCACAGTCTGGAGCCAGGAAAACAGCTCGCCGGTGATAAAATAAGGGCAATGTAGCAAACCACCAATGTTTCTAGTCTCAGGGGACACAGAGAAACGGCAGAGAGATGAAGTTACCTCCCTCGATCGTGTTATAACTCAAATAGATGGTCACTGTTTCACTAACTCCTGAGAGGGTGGCTAGGTGTCGAACTGGCTAAGGAAACTGAAATATACTGAATTACTTATTTCTTTTCCTCGGTTTTTTTTTTTTTCATTTTCTTTTCTGAAAATTTCTGTTCCAAGGGAGCGAAGGGTAGAGAGGAGAATGAAAGCTTTCCCATGTTGAAGGAAAGAATAATTAAAGCTGTAGGGAGGGTGCGCTTGGTGTCTGATGGGAAACTCCCGTGCCGGTCTTTAGTTTCCCTTCGATCTGCGATGAGCCTGGCTACCGAACGCAGAGGCTCCTTCTTCCTGTGTGAGATCGCTGTGCGCATGCACACAGCATGTGCCCACAGCACACACACACACACGCACACACACGTGTGTGGCTCCCTCTTTACCCAGCTCTGCAGCCCAGCCTGCAGGCATTCTCTGCGATGGGAAATAAATGGATTCAGAGAACATAGGAGTAGAGACTTAAATACCAGAAATATGAGATCAGACTAGGGGAAAAGAAACAGACTTTGCAGCCTGAGAGTAAGGTAGCTAAATGAGAACACGGTCGAAGTTCATGAAATACTGAACATGAAAGAAAGTGTAAATAGGTCTCTATTCTCCAAACGGTGGTATATCAGAGCCAGAAGAACCTTCTGGAGCTTCTAAAAGGTAGTTTTAGGACAAATAAGAATCAAATAACCCCGCAGGTAATAAGCAAATGGGATGTGTCTGCTATCAAGAAGTTAGGTGGCACAACATTATTTAAAAAATCAAGCATCTCATAAGGTCAAAGAGAGTGACCTCATAGTTCATGCTTCCACTCAAACACGACCATTGCACCGCCATGTGCCAGATGCCAGGGACACCAAGGTGGAGACAACTCAGCCACGGGCCTCGCCAACCCCACAGTCTATGGGGAACACAGATGTGGAAAGAATTACACTGGAACTGAGAGGCCCATGACCGGGCTGTCACAGGGCACCAGAAAAGCAGGAAGTGGGGGGACGGAGGGAGTCATGGATGACTTCCTAGGAAATAGATAAAAAAAGAGTAGTTGAGTGGAAGTAAGGACCAGGCGGGGCCTTTCGTCCCTAAACTGGGGTAGTAGGAAGAAGCACCAATAGTTTTCCACCAAAATCTAAAAGAATCCTGTTGTTCCACTGCAATGCCTTAGGGTGACTGTCGCTCTGGGGCAGATCACGAGGGATTCGGGCACAGCAGAGTAGCACAGGCCCAATCCATCCGCTACCTCAATTCTGTCTTTCTGTCGTGTTTTTAGGCGCTGAACATGAAGTCAGTCCATGGGCATCTTAGGTAGCCCAATTGTAAAGGAGTCGCTCAAGGTAGCTTTCACACTGGGGTGGCTCCTGGGGTCCTCTGTCCTCTGCTGATCGGTGCCTGCTTCTCCTCTCTCTCTCTCTCTCTCTCTCTCTCATGCACACACACACACACACTCACACACAACCAGTTAACTGTTTATATTTATTGTACTTTCTATCTGGCAAAGAAAATATGAAAGAAAATGGAAAAAAACAGAGAAGAAAATACTAGGAAAGGAAAAGAAAAAGAAAGAAAAAGAAAAGAGTAAATAAAACCCTAAGCCCCCTATATTTCATCTCCCTGTACATAAGGCTTTGTTGTGTAATTTCTTAACCATTTAGGAAACAATTGCAACAGAGAATGCAGTAAGACAAATGGCAGAGTAGAGCGATTTCCTGTACCTCAAGTAAGTCTCCATTAAGAACAAAAACGGTGCCCCAGCTGATGTAGCTCAGTGGACTGAGCGCCAGCCTGCGAACCAAGGGGTCACTCGTTCGATTCCCAGTCAGGGCACATGCCTGGGTCGTGGGCCAGGTCCCCAGTGGAGGGCAGGGGTTGGGGGGTGGTGTGAGAGGCAACCACACATTGATTTTTCTCTCCTTCTCTTCCTCCCTCCCTTCCCCTCTGTCTAAAAATAAATAAAATCTTAAAAAAAAAAAGAACAAAAACTGTGGGGATATACCCAAGGCCCTAGAAAATTCATTGCCTAGGCTAAAAGCCTGGGCTTCTCATTTCACACCAAATAAAATGAGAAGGTTTCAAATGCACAGTTTGCAGAATGTTCTAGCTTAGAAGCTCTGCGAGGGCAGGGGTCAGATCTTACTCATGTCTTTATCATCCAGAATCTAATAGAAGGCCATGCAGGGAGGAGAGGACGTTATTGGTTTAACCCATGGCTGGGCAGTGGCAAGGAACTCCCGGGTGCACTGCTTAGACAGCACCTTTCTCTCATGGGTGACAATTCCTAATAACACTATGATCTGCCCAGTGCCGCACACAGGCACCATTTCCAGGACTGCGTGTCTGAAGATGACTGTTGATCAAGATGCTTGCAACTGTCTCAGCTTTTGTTTTCTGCTAGTGACCTGTTAAAAATGCAGCACGGAGGTGCGTCCGAAGACGGTACACTCAAGGGCAGTGCCCCTCAGCCTTCTCTTAGGGCTTTTGCTTTCTGGGCCCGCAGTGGCACCATCCTCCCCCAGCTGCTGGGGAAGGCACGGCCTCTGCCCATATTACAGGGCCGACCAATGGCAGCGTGGCCTTTACCGGGACAGACGGGCAGTCATGAGTCCCAAGGCCTAAAAGGGGATGGGACCAAATATAGGATTTTTAGGATGGTCATAGACTATATTATACTTTATAACAACTATTGCATCTCTACTCTGTTTAGCTCTTAAAAAACACAGGCTAATGCCAGGTTAATCAAATAGCTACCGTTTCAGTCCCTTCTGTGTAACAGGGACCGGTTTAAGGGCTTTACATGTATTAGTACATTCAATCCTCACAAAGTGAAGAGGGCAGCAATAGCATAATTCCACTTTATAGATGAAGAAGCTGAGGCATGGAGAGAATAAAATAATTATACAAAGTCACACCTGCAGGGATTAGCAGAGCCCAGATGGGAACCCAGGCCGTCTGGCTTCAGAATCTGCATTCACCCTAAAGGCAGCGGTGACTGCATCCTTCCCTCTAAACGAAAATCCACCAGGGACATCAGCACACATTGAAGTGGTCAAGGTGGATCAGACAGAGTACCTTCTTTGGGTTCACTGTGATCCCCCAGATACAAAACCGTTAGTAATGTCGGAAGACACAGGCTCTGGCCTGAAGCCTGTATTTCTGGTTGTTGTCCAGGTGGGTCTCACAGATGCATTCATTTCAATACCTGTCTAGAAAGCAGCTTTTAAAGCTCTGATATCAGCTTCTAGAGAACAGGAGTCCTGGGCCCTGGGGGCACCGTATCCTGGGGACGCGCGGTCCATTTTAACTGGCCAAGACAAGCCACACGGTTCTCTTACAGAAACCTTTTGCTGTTAGGAAGTGTGGAGAGGCTGTGAGGACTCCCCTCACCCTCTCTGTTCCATCCTCAAGAGAGCATCCTTCCTCTTTCTACACAGACAGCATAGGCAGAGGGGTTGGCAAATGGCATGTGGGATCGTGAAGGTTTCATGCGAGATGATGCTGATTTAAAGCTCTTAGAGAATCACCAAAAATGTCGGTAGGAAGATATCTTACCTTCATAAGATCACCAGCTATTACTGCCTGCAAAATTGCTGTGAAAGACAAAAGAGAGATGTCTCATTAGTAGAAGGCCCTCTCATGAAAATATTACAGAGAGCTGGATCCACATTTTGCAGAAATAGTCTACACTTGAGGCAGGAACGAGGGAGGGAGAAGCATGCCAAAGGTCGAGGCCTTCCCTTCGGCCCTTCCCTACGCAGGCGCCCCTCCCCTGCATCATTCTCGAGCCCACTGGAACCCCCGCTGGCCCTGATACAGCAAAGAGGACATGAAATTTGCAGTTGCACAGATTGGATTCAAATTTTAACTCTGGCAGGGTGAATTACTTAACCCCTCTGAGCCTCAGTTTCCACATTTGTAAAATACCAAGTCGAAATCTTTAAGGATGGCTGACAGCATGAATTAAATCATATAAATGTTCCTAGCTCATCCACTGATGCAGAGTAGGGGCCCAATCCTGATTGGTTTTGTTCCCCTCCTTCCAGTTCCTTCCATTCTGTCTGCTTGGGGTTCAAAAGAATCACCAGTAATTTTGTCAGAGGGCTGCTTGAACACGGAGGCAGAAGGAGGAAGAAAGAAGAGAGAAACAAGGAGAACAGGACAGAGATGGGAGAGTGTTTCCTTTCCGTAACAAGCTGTAAGCAACATACACTCTTTCCATCTGGCTAAGGTGTCTGCCTGCACATCGCTCTGTCAATGCACAGGTATCTGCTACGGAAGGATCGAAAAGACAGCAAAGAGAGGAAGGCGTGAGGAGAGAGATAAAAATAACAGAAAGGGAGTCTAGAAAATATCACGTGAAAAGAACCTAAGAAAACGTGTCTCATTCTTCACATTATGGATGGGGACACTGGGGCTCACAGGGAAACAACTCTCTGGGGCACAGAGCTGGTGGTGGCCCAGCCCCCCATCACGCGGGCCCCTGTGTCCAGTCCAGGTATCTGTCTAGTGCCCTCAGTGAGTGTTCCATGCAGAAGTCTACTGGAGGTGTACAGAAAATGAAAGAAAAGAGTCTTTCTAGGTTATAAAGCTTATACTGTTGTGAAAAGGGTACTGGCTCGGGTTCCTAATTCTAATCTCTGTAATTTACTAGACACATAAATGTAAGAAGTCATTCAATCGTCTTGAACCAGCCTTCTTATTTGTAAAATAAGGTTAACAGCCCTCCTGTTCATCTCTCTGTTATAAGGATAAAACAAAAAAAAACTTTATAAATAGATATGTATTCAGTAATATTACCAGGAGAGGTAGCTTTTGGGACTTATGTGACTGTGCATGAAAAAAACGTGCAAACACTTTAGAAGGAGCTAGTGATGGGGTAAAGTCAGTGTGTGAAGTCAGACAGACACAGCTCTGTCATCGCAGTGCCCATCAGGGGAAGGCCCACGTGAGGAGCCAATGGGATGGTGCTTAGCTCCCAATGTGGAGGGAATCAAGGCCGAGATACCAAAGATGAAATGCCATTGCCCTGACTGATGCTGTAAATGCTTCTTTCCCGTCTCTGTAAACCCCTCCGCACCAAATCTGTACCACGCCTCCCAGGACCCTCCTCGGACCTGTACCAGGCCTCCCAGGACCCTCCCCATTGGGCCCAACATAAAAGGAGTGTGGGGCTATTGTTCTGGGCCCAGGTTTTGAGAGGGTACTCCACTGGGCCCGCACGTGTAAATAAACTTTCCCTTCGTTACTCCTGGTGCCACGTGAGTCTTTCCTGGTTTCACTTTCTGAAACACCAGCTGCAAAGCTTGTATCAGTGGGAAGGGTGGGAGAGGTGGGAGAAAATATTAGCAGTTGCAGGGCTGGGAGAACAAATCCGTGTGGACTTCTAAACTACAGCATGACCCCTCACTGGAGTAGAATATCCAGATTAGGGAGGAAGTGGGGGAAGGGCAATTGCCCGAGGGGGCAGATAATAATGCCGAGCTGAAACTCAAGACACACCAGTTCAAGAGAGTGTAGAGCCTATGTTTTCAAGATCATACTAAAACTTTTCCCAGGAATTCAAGATAAAAAGAGAGAAATAGAAAAAAAAAAGAATAAAGGAGGGAGAAAAGAAAAGAGAAAAATGAATTTGGTGACTTAAAGCGCTTGTGTAATAAGGTTTGGTGCATGGAAGTAATAAATCAAGACCATGAAGGAATTCCCCAGAGCCAAGGCTATTTAAGGAGCCCTCAAAGTGAAAGGAAGAAAGGGAATAAAAAAAAAAAAAGAAAAGAAAAAAGAAGCCGGGGGAAATTCATCGGCTAACTCTAGAGTTCAAAACAGGTTTCTTGGAGAAAGTACAGTTTAAGCCAACTCTTCCATGATAAGCAGAAGTAACTAGCAAAGGAGGCCTGGAAAATTTTTGCAAGATAAAAGTCGAATGTGAACAAAAACATGGGGGTTAAAAGTCATGGTGTCTGAGGAAAGCTGCAAAGAGCTGCGGATCTGAGGTGGGGCGTGGTCTTGGCCCACGTGCTGCAGGGTCACAGGGGCCAAGCCAGTGAGCAGCATTTCTGTCAAGAGAAGGCACTTGGATTTTGTCTTGCAGGGAGGAGAAGCTATTGAAGCGTTAAAAGCATTTAAATGCTCTTAAGCCTGCCACTGCTATTCTGCTCCTCCCCTCCTGGAAGCAGTTGTGACCTGCTCCAGCTCACGTTCTCCACACTGCCCAGATTATAGCCCCGTCGGCTCGTGCCCCAGGCTCGTTCACGGTGATTCCTGTTTGTTCATTTCCAACAGCTTCCCAGCTTAGCGTCCACACGAACAGATAGAAGATCATATAACAGAATCATAACTACAAATAATTTCCAATTGCACTGGAGATAGAAAGCATGAATATTTATTTTTAAGGCAAGCGATATACCCAAGGGTAGCTATTATGCAAACATTAGTGGGCACAAGGCCTACTTCTCTCTCCTGATTAATGTCCTTCCCCAGGAGCACTGGTGTTTAAGATTTCCTCTGCATAAAGAGAGCTTGAATCCATTAGTCTTCAACTCCAGATAACAGACTTCTGAAAGATCAAGCTTAAAAACAAATAATGAGCTGGTATGACTACGGTATTATCCTTTATTATTTCTTGAACTTTGAGTTTGCCTCCTTGCCTTTTCCAAAACTCCTCTACACTGAAGAAACAATGCCCCCAAATGCAAAGAAGCAAAAGAAGTCAAACCATTCATGGGGCAAAAGGTTACTGAGATGAACAGATTCCTGGACAATTAAGTCACATAAACTCACGTATAGCTGGACGGAAAAGTAAGGGGGTGGAGAACTGAGATCTTTGTCATTTTTAAAGGTGAGAAGCTGAATCATCTGTTCATATGAAATTGCTTGTTTTTCCCTCACAGCTATGCCTTCCAATACATTGCTATCCAGTAAATGTCCCAAGACAGAAAACCGGAACCGAAGGAATCTCGGTCTTCCTTCTCAGCCTGTTTCTGTGGCCTGGGTTCCCAAGAGTTGGGACATCCTCATACACCTGGGTGTGGAAGAGAAACATGGCTCCCTCCCACCTGAAATCAGTGTAGGAACAAAACAGTCCATGAGAGCCCTGGCTGGTGTGGCTCAGTGCACTGAGCGCTGGCCTGTGAACCAAAGAGTTGCTGGTTCGACTCCCAGTCAGGGCACATGCCTGGGTTGCTGGCCAGCTCCCCAGAAGGGGGTACGTGAGAGGCAACCACACATTGATATTTCTCTCCTTCTCTTTCTCCCTCCCTTCCCCTCTGTCTAAAAATAAATAAACGAAATCCTCAAAAAGAAAAAAATAACAAAAACAAGAAAACACAAAAAACAGTCCATGGGGCCACTGGCTGGTCCGTCTGCTTCTGCCGTGCCAAGCCCTGTTGAGGATATGGGAATAAATACAAAAAAATAAATCAAATAAAATAACTACAAAATAAACACCATCCTCTCAGGAAACTGACACTTGGGCAAGAAATCCAAATTCGAAAGGGACATATTGTAAGTGAACGTAGAGTCCGACTGCCTGCATTAAGTCTTAGGAGCACCATTAAAGCAGCTGTAACCTTGGGCAAGTTACCAAGCTTCGGTTCTCACACTAGGAAAATGAAGATAAAGTCGGTTCTTTGGAGCCTCTGCCTTGCAAAGAAGCCCAAGGAACAGAGAGTCTGACCATTAGAGTCTTCTGTGTGGAACGCCATGGAATGCTGATGTGTGGGACCCCCTTGCACAGAAAAAGAACCGTGCTGCATCTGCGATATGAGGTTAGACTAAGGCCAAGTTCAGCTTTAGAGCTTGGCATGTGTCTGCCTCCATAGGGATAGTTAAAGGGTGCGCTTCTTGCTTTGCAGATGAAAATACTTACGAGTAAAAAGTATACAGACCTTGGCAAAGCCACATGTATGTTTGTAATTCTCAATAAATCAACGGAAATAACAACACTATCATATATAAAATAGAGTTGCAACTCCTGAGTCCTTATGTTTAGTGGAAAACTTTAATCTTTTATGTTCGGTTGCTTTTAAATTTTTAAATTACTTTATTGCCAAGTTGTTTATTTGTTTTCTGCTAATGATAGCAGTCATCTAAATCTTTTTTTTTTTTAATTGTGGAAGGAAAAATTAGAAGTAAAAACAAAAACCACTGAACAGAGAGAGACTTGTGGAGGCCTAGGGGGAAAAAATCAGTTGACTCATGTGGAGTCATAAATATAGATCTGACTTTGCCAAGTACTGCATACTTTTTACTCCTAAATATTTTCACCTGCAAAGCAAGAACTGCGACCTAAAACTATCCCTTCAGAAGTCGTCATATTCCACGTTTCGGAGGCGTATTTGGTCTTAGTCTAACCGTCTCTATTCATAAACAAGGAAACTGGGACTTGAGAAGTGACTTGACTTTTCCAAGCTCACACAGTTAGAATCCAGCTGAGAGACTGAGGGACTTTTGTTTCTTTAGCTTTCGAATCTTTTACTGTTCCTACCCTCTAGGTCAGGGTCCTTTCCACCACGCAATTTCTCCTTCATTTAACTTGGAGCAGGGTGGGCAAAAGCTAAAGCAAGTGACCCCCAAATAAGAGTTTCGTGAATGCATCACACACACAAAATGAAGACAAGTCCATTGATGGCTTTAAGAGGCAACTCTTTTGAGCCACAGAAGTTGAGCTCACCCAAGGCCGATGTGACGTTCACGGTTCCCTTGGTGTGCTCATCACTGGAGTCTTCATACTTTTCCTTTATCCAAAGTGACCTGTTGCTTTGCCACCAGAGAGCCTGAACTGCCAGCTTCCCAAGCACCCACTTCTCTGGCACACATCTATCTCCGTAGCTTTTGCTTCGCAGATGCATTCTGTCTGATTTCTCTACTTTGTGGGCCGCCAACCGTGGGACACAAGCGACAAGCTGTGAAGGCTTAGTTCCCCCAAATGGAATTTGGTATAATCGTCAAACACAGCAAAGGTAATCTAACACACGTGCTGTGATTATGCTAATTGGGCATAAATGAGAAACAGCTTGTGCAAATGACTGTAATTAATATTATTTTACACAGTCATATCAAACAAGTCCAAGAGGAGGTGAGAGAAAGAAGGAATTGAATATTTCTAAAGACCTCTGAATTTTAATCTGGGCCTAGAGGAGGTTTTGACAATTGATAATAAGGTATGTGCCAAGTTATTTGTTAATAATAATAGGTTAAAATAGTGAGAGTTTTTTATAATATAGTAGGAAAGTTTCAAGATCATACTTATAATGACATACAAATTTGTATCAGTTCTCTATTACTGCATAGCAGACCATCAAAATATAAAGGCTTCAAACGCCAATGGTTTATTTTGGTCAAAAATCTGCAATGTGGGCTGGGTTCAGCAGAAACAGTTTGACTCTTCTCCACCGGGAGTCAACTGGGGGGGCTCACTGTGCTGAGAGATCCAGTTTCAAGATGATTGGTCCCACACGTGACTGGCCACCGTGCGCTAGCTTCAGATGGGAGCTTTGGCCCCTCTTGCATGGGTTTCTGGGGCTGCTTGGGCTTCCTTCTGAAATGGTGGCTGGGTTTCAAAAGCAGCTGTCCCAAGGGGAGCTTAGTGGATGGCGCCTTGCCTTGGAAATCATGTAGTATCACTTCTGCTTAGGAAATCACATAGTATCACTTGGATATGTTGCAAGTTTGCCATATCCAAGGAGAGAGGACATAGGCCCCCTATCTCAATAGAGAGAGTGTCAAATTGAAACTGAAGCAGGCTGTGCGGGACGGCCGATAGCGCTGCGGCTGTTTGGGGAAAATACAGTCTGTCTCAGCAAACCTGCACGCTGCGATGTGCCTTCAGTCAGAGGATGGGTGTTGCCTTCCAGTGAGCCCTGGGAGATGGCCGTGAACAACAGCCTTTGTCACCATGGGAGTATACTTGGCATACAATATCATCTGTTTTATGGCCTGAGTATCTCAGCAAAAAAAATTTTTTAAAAGGCCGAGAACCGCTTCTTGGCAGGACCAGCATTTTGGAGCACGAAGAAGTAAGGCAAGGAGAAGACTAGACAAACAACCATCGCTTGTAGAAGTGAATTAGGAATTCTAAGGGAGCTCCATTCGGAATCTCTCGCGGGATCAGAGGTGAGAGAAGAGGCTGCATGGCTGGAGAGAGAGAGGAGGCAGCAACCACTCGAGTCCTATCAGGACCCTCACACTCCGCCTACCAGTTTCCCCTCCACGACGGAAATATGGAGCCTCCACGCCATGTTTCACACGTGTGGCATTTCTTATTATCTTATCATCCCATCATCATGGGGTGGCACCTTAAGGTCAATCAATGCTGTGGCGGCCTAATGGCGGAACCCCACCGAGGCCAAATCTCTCTCAAAGTGCGTAACCATAGGAGGGGGAGGAGACATGCCCAGGTTTTGCTTCTCTCTAAAGGCAAAGTTAATCCTCCAATTCAATTAGTCCCGGCTAATGGCATGCACAAAGGCATGGGGGTTCTTCCCATCTGCCCGCAGAATCCTTTTGAAGCCACCATTAGCATGGAAGAGGCTTCCTGTTTGGAGAAAAAACAAACAGCCCCCATCCAGCGTTCCCTCCTGGCAGAAAAACTCCACCTTGCTGCCAGAGGACCAGGACAGGCTCCCTTCAGAAACAGCCCTTCCCACTTCCTTTATTCACCACTGGAATCAGCTACAAACAGTGCAGGGACCAGATGTCTCTCCCGAACCCCCCATTTGTTTATCCATTGTTGTGAAATTGTTCTCTGGTTGTTTTGCTTCACGTGTCTAAGTCCCCTCTCTGCAATGAAACCACAAGCACGAGGACCGTGGCTATTTTATTTTTTCTCTTTGTTTTATCCCGACTCCATCCTTCACAGAAAACTCAATAGGACAGGAAGCATGTGAAGGACTTAATAAATACGTGGTTGACACTTGTGGCCTTTTGTTACAACTTGCTGTCATTTCTACACTCTTTGAACCCTTGATCAAAGAAGATGCTCCAGGAAGTGGAAGAAAACTCGCTTTGCTGGCCCCTGCCGAACCTGGCACTCAAGTTTGGAGCTGAATATATTTTAAAATCTCTTTGGAATTTGATGGTGCTTACTAGATGCACTGAAACCCCACTGCAAGGGTCTCAAAAGACCAAAACTGTTTATATTATGGTCAAATCAGAGCCCTATACTAAGCAATAAAACATGTTACTTCCTAAAACACCAGTAGTAAGCCTTGGATCAGTGTTAAATCAAATTTTATGGGTTAATTTTCTTTGAGCATTAGGTTAGAGAAGACAGGTGCACGTGTTAAGGGGCCAACTGGGTTCCCACTCTTCCAATGTCACAGTCTGTTACTGTCATCCAATTGTGGAAAATATGTGCCAACCGTCACAAGGGAGACCAGAGAATTGGATGCAAATATCTTCTTAAGAATATATACAACTTTAAAGCTTTCTCTAGTGATGATACATTATCATCTTTGGATTTAGTAGGTCAAATTTAAAAAAAATATATAGTGCCACCTTCAAAAGTAATATCCAACTATTCCCTTAAAGCTCAAAAAAATAAATTCACTTTTAGCATCAATATTGTAGAATCTCATCAACTATTTTTATTCAATAAATATTAAGTTTTCTCCCACAGGGAAGATTTTTCATATTTGTCAAAGGTTTTAATCTGACTATACCTTACTAAATTCATGAACCCAAAACAATTAGAGTACACATAACAGTCTTTCTCCTTGTTAACAGTTGAATAAAGTGATGCCTATTAAAATGCTTAGGACACTGTAAACTGCTTTAGCAGTGTAAGAGATTTAAAAAAAAAAAATTCAAGCATTCCCCAAAGGTCCTTTGTCCCTAGATTGTTACGAGAATTTCACTGAGAATATGGACTTTGTTTACTTTTGCTTTCCTGGCTTTTGGATGACAAAGCCATAATCCTGAGAAGGTGCCAGAAGTGGAAGGAGTAAGGAATAAGGCCCCTGTGAGCCTCCCAGATGAGCAGAAGGTACCAAGCCATAGTCTTAGAGCCTCCTGGCTTTCCCAGAGGACCTTAGAAACAGCATCAGGGCCCCTGGCTTCATTCACCCTTTCCCTCAAGGTCAGGCGGTATCCCTTCCGTGACAGGTGTCCTTGCATCCGATGACATATTTTGGCGGTGTTCGTCAGGGCCTCTAAAAAGAACTTGGGTCGAAAAGTGTCACCACTCAGTGATAACTATAAGCAGAGCTGACGCGGCCTGAAAGTGAGGGACGGTGATTGGGTTTAAGCAAACATCAAGGCTGTTGGCTTGGGTTTAAGGTCAGGAGCCAAGGACATAGGATTGTGCTCTAGAGCTCAAAGAGGGGTGGCTCTAAGGGCCGTCCGGCCAATGGGTGCCCCCAAAGCGTCCTACTGTTGCCCAGCGGCCTGCTGACTGCTCTGTAACTGGAAGGCCTCCTTCCCTGAGGAGAAGGATGGACGTGGTCAAAAACTAAACTGGAACACAAGTGAAGCCATGGAGGAGTTAATACAGCAGAGGTCACTTTCGGGGACAAAGACCTGCAGAATGCATATGTAGCAAAAGTGTGCAATTTAAAATAAAGATAAAACTTCTAGAGCCTGCTCTCCCTTATAAGTGCACGTAGAGTCAAGATAATTTGTATTTGCGATGAAGTAATAATAGAACACTAATTCTGAATCTTCCTCATAATATCAGCCTATGACGCACAGTCACTGGAAACATAGAAACATTAAGCATTTTATTTTAGAGACGTGACAAGTCTTTCGCTTCAGTGCTATGCTAAACTGACTAAACAATATTACGCCTTAGAAGCAAGAATTATAAAGTAAATGGTTAGCTCGAAAGCTTGCTCAAAAGATCCAAAATAGAATAGGCTTCAGTAGAGGAATAAATCTTTCATGATATTCATGACAGAGAAGATTTTACTGTCTAGTTGCTGTGAAGAGAGATAAAATGAAGACTAAACCTTCATTTTTCGTAGTAATGCATATACTCTCAAGAAAGCAAAATAAGTCTCCATAAAGTCACGTGTGTGTATTTACACACACAAATGTAGCCCGAGTGCTAAAGAAATGGGGTGATGTGTGGAAGGATTTCCTAGGGAAGTTGCAAGACACTGTTCATAAAGGGAAGATGTGCATTGACAGAAAAGATGGGTCAAGAGTTTTCTACAGGGAAGACCAGTGGGCAGAGAGGCGTGCAGAGGAAGAGGCAAAAAGCATCTTCACCGGATAATGGGGGATGCCTGAAATGGGGTAGGAGAAATAAGTCATGGAAATGGAAGAAAGAAGGTGTTGGTAGAACACCTTCTGAGGCTCAGGGAATGATATGAGGCCAAAGACTTTTTAAATTGAATTTATTGGGGTGACATTGGTTTGCAAAACCATACAGGTTTCAAGTGTACAGCTCAGCGAAACATCGTCTATCTGCACATGGCCTCACGCGGCCGTCGTCCCAAGCACAGTCCCTTTCCACCCCATTCCCTGCCCCCCTGCCCACCTCCATCTGCCCTCCACCCCCTTTTCCCTCGGGCCATCACCACACTGTCGTCTGTGTCTACGGGTCATGCATAGATGTTTTTTTGCTTAATCCCTTCACTTTCTTTCATCAAGCCCCCCAACTGCCCTCCCGTCAGACAGCGGTCAGTCTGTCCCATGTATTCATGCCTCCGTTTCTATTTTGTCCATCAGCTTTTGTTCATTAGATGCCACGTATAAGTGAGATCACATGGTATTTGTCTTTCTCTGTCTGGCTTATTTCATTTTGCCTAATACTCTAACTCAGCAACTCCATTTTCAGAATGCAACCTCGGCCAAGACTATCACGTCGTCCTCAAAGATAAAAGGAGCTTAAAGGAAAGAAAGATCAATGGGAAATCAGATGCTCAAAGAAGAACGATGTCAGGGGTCGGGGGGAAGAGCACGCTTTCTGAGAACAGGAAGCAGCCCACAGGGTTATTCAGGGAAGATTCAAGGAGGAGACGGGGTAAGGTCAGAGAAACGGCCAACAGCTGCTGCAAGAGTGTGGCTTCGATGACCTTTCAGTTTCCTTGTAAAACACCACTCAGAGCTGTTTTTGCGAGGGCTCCAATAATTGCCCTCTCTTACTGGGGTGCAGGGGGGTACGGAAATGTCACCAGACTAAGCAAAACTGAGTGGATTCTGACCGATTACAAATCTCTTTCCCAGGAAACCACGGGGCTTGGCTTTGCCGGGAGAAAAGGGGGAAGCTGCATAATGAAATAGTATTTTGTTCCTTGTTAAAGAAAGCCACCAGCGTGAAAGTGGCCTGCGGCATTGCCGCACTTGCCAAGCTCAGTTCTTTTGTTTTCAGGAAGTGGGCGTGTGGAGAGGTGTGGAAATGGCAGCGTTGTCTGTTGGGAAAACTACGCGGACGCTCACCTGCAGGGATCCACATGCAGGACCCCCAGAGAGGGCATGGCGCAGGGGTCCCGGAAACGCCTTTCCGAAGCTGAAGACGACATCTGGGGGTTTTCCTCACGTGTGCCATTGCCCAGTATTCTCCCCTGACTCGGAGGCCTTAGATGCCGGGCAGCCCAGCCTGAGAGGAGCGACCTGCCCGGATTACCCGGCCTGTGAAGGGCAGAGCCCGGGCAGGTGACTGTTCACCCCGCTCCAAGACCAAGGCTCTCTCGAGCTTACCCGATCATTTGCCCAGAACGGTACAAGCTACTCTGGGCCCACTGGGCTGAAAGCAGAAGGAAATATTTAGTGCCAGCAAACTTAGAAAACAATAAATTCGAATAATCTCCTAAATCTCCCAATCTCCATGCAAATAGGACCCATCAGGCCTATTTATAGGAAAATATATTCCCCTTTTGCGTATCTGGCACTGATGCCTTCTTTGGCTCTCTCTTGCACTTTTACTGACCTGCTCCTTCTTCTGTTTATGTTTCCAAGCAAAGGAAGTGCTCGGCACAGAGCTACATACTTTACCTGTGTGATCTCATTCAACCCGCATAATAGGTCTACTAGAGGCCTACTACTATTGGCATCATCCTCACTTTAAGGATGAAAAACCGAGGCTTAATGAGATTAAGTCGTTTGCTCAAGGCCACAGAGCTAGAACACAGTAAAGCCAGGGTGGGGCCAGGCGGGGCCTGTCAAACACACTGCGGTGCCATTTGGTGGTGAAATGAGGTCCTCTCTCCCCAGCGTCTCCTGGATAACCCCAGAAGGAGGTCCTTTTGTAGTCATCTCCATGCCCTGTACTTTTCTGGCTCTAATGAGGGAAGGTGTAGGAAATAAAGTTGCAGTTCCGGGGGAAGGGAAGGGTGAAAGTAATAACTGCTTCCAGGAGCTACGTGGGGTCATGTCAGTGGGGGAAGGGCTGTTCTATGATGCTAAGAAAGTCATACCCTGAAATCCCGGGCACCCAAAATGGGTCCTAGAAATGAGGGCTGACGCGGAAGCCTGGCAAAAGGCGGAAGCATTTAGCTGACCTGCAAATTTGCCAAGAGCTGGAGGGTGAACACGTTCACAGCTCTGGCCAGGGTGGGCTTAAGTAGCCATGACGGCCTGCGCAGGCCAAAACACACCGAAAAACTGCTCCCAAGATCCAGCACATCTAGGTTGAAGTAGCATGTCCAGGACCGACCTCCCAGGAACCAGCTGAACAAGTAACAAACACAGTCTAGCATTTTGCATCCGGTAATCATGAGAAGAGATGCTTAGGCTAATAATTTGATTCAGGGCAGCCAGTTACCCGCGCCTCCCCAGTCCTTGCCTTAAAATAAGCCTTAGGTAGAGTACACTGGGGAAAAAGTTTTCATTGGATATTAGGGCTTCTAGTTAAGTAGCAAATACACCAGTGGGGTAACGATTACCCTCACGTAAGGACTGTATGGTGATCGTCTTAGGGAACTTGTGTAGGCCCTTGATACGTGGGCACCCCTTTCATATAGTAAAAACCTTAAATGAACACATTAAACTTTAAAAAGCACAACTGGTATTTCCATTTTTGCTCTCAGAGATGACAACACAGGGACCGAGTCAGGTATTTTCCACCCCCTTTTTAAACACTTATCTAGAGCATAAGTGACTTATCGACAGAAATGAAATCTACAATAGTCTCACTTCTAGAGGGTCCATGACCCACCACCTGACTCGGTGACCTTTGCTACCCATCCACATCAAAGCAAACCAGGGGGCTCACCTTCCTCCTCTCCTCTCTTCTTTCTGTTACTTTCTCATTTTGCAATGTTTTAAATACTTTAACTTAAATATTCTCAGATGCCAAAGGCGATCTAAAGCAAAATTGTAGGTAAATCCTAGTTAAGTAGCACCGCCCCACTGCCAACATACCACAATAAGGCTTCAAAAGATAATGAGATAATTACCACCAACAAAGCATTCCAAAGCAAGGAAAAGGATCAAGGATTATGTGGTTACAATCAACAGTGAGAGTTAATAAAGGGGAATGGGAGAGGATAGTAGGGTCGGGACTTGGAGAAAGAAATATAACCTGATTTTGGAAAGTTTAGGGTTTTTCGTTTTGTTTTCTTTGCTTGTTCCGTCTTGTTTTGCTTTTTTTCATCAGCAGTGATTGTCTGCTTTCCTAGGATTTGTGAAAGAAGACTAGCCAAGAAAAAGAACACTGTCGTTTAAGCCCTCCCCCTCAGTCGTCGGGGAGCACCCAGTGAGACCACCGTAAAAGGCCATCTCTTCAGCGCATCAGTGACTGACTGACTGTCTTTGGCAGAGGACCAGGACTAGCCCATCTTCTACAACAGGGAACAATGTTAATGAGGCCACGATAGGATTGAAAGATGGGCGCTGAAAGTTTCTGTTTGCCAACACCACGTACTGCAGCAAATGTAACAGCGAGGCTTGTACAGAGAGAACCAGCTCTGTGCCAGGACGCAGCACAGAGCGGGGCAACATCTCTATTCATGGGGCTCACGGTTAAATAAGAATGGCAACGCCGCCCATGGCGGGGAAAGTCTGGAACGCACCCAAAGAAACGGTAAGTGCAGAAGGACAGGGAAATCATGGGCATTTGAGTTGTCAGGAAAATTCATCATTGTTTGTCCTTCGAACCTATGGAGGTGGTTCCAAGACACAGGAATTAATGAGCGCCGAGGAGGGACCTGAACGAAGGACAAGGAAGGTGGTCTGCCAGAGAGACGGTGGGAGTTGATATGAACCGTATGGCTGAGTGAATGCAAGGGAGATGGGATTTGGAGAGGGGCCCGCAAGTGGGGAGGAGAAATAATTCACTAAAGCAAACACGAGCTACACCAGGGTGAGAAGAGCCTCAAAAATGAGCGCTAAAAAGTTTGAATCGAATTAAAAAGCCAATGTGGGATTCCCTAGTTGGAAAACTGAATATGGGGCAAAAATAAAAGGTCACTGTAGCAACTTTGCAGTGGCTAAAGCCCAGCGTCACGCAGAATGGCACGTCGTGATGACTGATGTGAAAAACACTTCCTCGCAAGGCGATTAAAGCAGATGTTTCCATCTGTATCATCGGCCAAGTTTATTCAACATGTTTTGCTAATTAATATCTTCTAGAAAATAAAGGGAAAAAAAATTTAACCTTCTTAACAACTCTATCCTTCTGATCATAATTGTTTATAATAAACAATTGGATCACAATAAAATCCACTGTGATTTTTCTTAAGGAAATAGCTAACATTCAAGAATTCTATTTTTTTAAAAAAAATTGTTGATTTGTTTTTGGAGAGAGTGGAGAGAGGCACAGAAATGGACAGAGAAAGAAAGAGAGAAAGAGAGACATGTTGATTTGTTATTCTATTTATTTATGCACTCGTTGGTTGATTCTTGTATGTGCCGTGACTGGGGTTGGAACCCACAACCTTGGCATACCGGGACAACACTCCAACTGACTGAGGTAACTGGTCAGGGGCAAGAATTCTCCCTTTTTGAGAATGAGTGCTATTGATAAGAAATTAGATCCCTGTTTTTTGATTAAGGAAGTATGGGAATAAGAGAAGTAGATTAAGAATATATGTTTGAGTTCTTTTATGTCAAAGATACTGCTCACTGACATGAAAAAAAAAAACCAAACCCTCATCTTTAATAAACAGTTCCCACCCAATAATTATGAGGTCTCCATTCAATAAAAATAATTTCCTGTGACATGAGCCCAAATCTCAGCACCGTTGTTGAGAGACAGCACGGAGGAGTGGCCGAGAGCAGGGTCTGGATCTGGGGACCCCCTGAGTCAGATCCTTGCTCTAAGCCTCACGACCTATTTGGTGGCCTTGGACAAGTTACCTAACAGGTCTGTGCCTTCGTTACCCTACCTGTGAAATGGAAATAACAGTAGCGCCAGGATTGTTGAGAAGATTAAATATATGTACAAACATTCAGAGTAGTTGGTTAAGCAGGTAATAGTTCAATGTGACTTTAATGAAGTTATTTAACGTCTCTAAAGCTCAACAGAGGCTTACTTTAGAGCGCTAACCTTGGCATCTGTCTTTAGCAAACAATGCCTTTTTTTTTACTTTTAAGTGCGTATAAGATTATATTATGCCACAAAATTTTAAAGGAGCAGTTGACATTATTTTGCTAAAACACGAGGGCCCAAACCATTAATCCATTCAAAGTTACTTTCTCAAAAATCAATTATTCTTTAAAAAAATTTTAATTTCAGAAGGTATCACAGAAATTTTTATGTGATCAGTTAAATGTGTGTATAACCTACCACTGAGCTATGCCGTCCCAGGTTTAAGCCCCAGAGGAATCCTTGTACAAGGATGCCAGGAGGAATTAAGAAAAAGAATGTTTTTAGGGGTGAATCACAAAAATATTATTCTGAACAGAGCAGCAAATCACAGAAGAAAAGTTTACAATAAAATTCAATTTATAAAATTTCAAAGTAAGCGAAACTATACACCTCCGTGAGAGACATACTCATAGACACACGCGCGTACACAAATATTCAGTTCGTAGCCTGTGTACACAGTAGCTCCTGCTGTTTATTTAAACTGATACATTTTTTCTACAGCTTCATGAATATTTGCTATTATAATAAATTATATATAATATATATTAAAGAGAAAAATGACTCCACGGTGTCTGAGCCAAAGGGTGGCTCCTGATGCCTCAAGGAGCTCTGGGTCTCACGACAGCGTGTGTCCCTGCGGGACCTACTGCAGAGTACAAGCTGGCTCCTGCCTGAGCGGGGATTCGTCCTTGGGCACCTACACTAGAGACTGTGGCTGTTACAATTTTACTTCCATTACTCCCATCCTCATCCACTGCGCTACTACAACAACAAAAAGCTGTCCTGTAACATGAGGGCCATTATAGCCAAGGGGGCTAGGAGGTAGAATAGGAGAGGGATGACACTTCAGACATCGGAGAAGGAATCAGATTGTTGGCACTTCCTTTCCAGAGGGCCACTGGTGCCTTTAATTTTGGAAGTGAGCAGACAGCAGTTGAGGATGGCCCTCCATCAGCACACGGACACAGGCAGAAGCAGCACAGAGGCATTCTGGGAGGCCCGTGAAAAAAGCAGACCCTGACGACAGAACAGAATCTGAGAGCTGGGAGCAGGCGAAGCAGCGGGGACACGGGAGTGGCTCCAGGAGCAATTTGAGCCATGAAGTGATAGGCACTCAATGCAGAGGAAACTCAAAGGACAGGGCAATCAATCACCACCAAGCCTCTCTTTTGACAAGGAGTAGGGCTCCACTTCCAGATGTAACATTAAAATATAACGTTGCCCCTGGGACTGAGCATGGCAGGTTTCCCTGAAGCTTCAGTTTCACTCAGTTAACTAATTAGGAGAGAATGTGACACTGGTATTTACGTTTTTTCTACGGGGACAAATCCTTCCCAGCAGGGGGCACAAATTGTTGTTTGTTCTGTTTTGTTTTGTCATTAAAAAGAAATAACTGACACTGTACTAAATAAACTCTTGTTAGAGAGAAAGGATTTTTTTTTTCTCTATAATTCTATCAACTCACTTTACTGCCAACCATCATTTCTTTTGTTTTCTGAGGACATGGTGGGTAAATGAGTGAGCGTCAGAGCTAACTGGGTTTGAAAATGAATTCTACCACCTACTAGTTTTGTGATACTAAGCGAGTTATTTGAGAACTCTGACCTTGTTTCACCAGCTAGAGAACCAGGGATAACATCTACTCATCAGTGTTACTCGTGAAAGACAAAACGAGAAATAATGTAGTTGAAGCACTTTAGCACAGTGTCTGCACATAATAAGCACTCAATAAATGTTATCCTTTATTTTTAATGACTCTGATACTCTGGTATCTAAACAGAAACATTTTCCACTTCATTTATGCCTGTGTCATCAACTCTACATGACCGCCTATCAGATCATAAACCGAACCTTTATTCTAGTTTACACAAGCTAACTTAACCATTTTCCTCCTCCTCACCCAGATGGAAAACGTCTTCCAATGAAAACTGAATATTTGATAATAACATCAAAGGAAACAGTTTCCCACCACAACCGCCACCACCTCCATCCCCTACCCCCACCGCAACACATCTTTTAACTTTTCAAGGGCAGTACCAGTGCTGGGCAAGCATCATAGTCAACACTCCCTTGTGCACTTCCTTGTGCACTGCTAGGACAACTAGAGCATTATGTTTGGGGTGCTGTTTAAAAAGGGGAAAGTGATTTCACAGGTGAGTTCCCTTCTGAACTCACAAGAACCCCATCACGTGGGCAGAGTGGACTGAAGAGCCCTGACTCACAGACAAGGAGACAAACTCAGACTGCGTGGCAAAGCCCAAACATTCTAGCATATTTCCTATGAAATGGTAATGTGCAGGAATTGAGACACCAGTGTTACTAAACTCTGGAAAATTAGATTTTCTCAAGAATGAAGTCTGTTTTGGAGACACTTGAAGTGACTAGTTATTAGAAAGAGAAGTATGATCATTGGTGAAATGCAAATAAAATAGAAAATCCAGAGGGATCGGGCTTCATATTTTAAGGTCACAGTCCTTTGCCCAGTGTGCCCCAATTCTCCCACCCATAAGTTTGAGCAAGCAAAAATGCTACCTCTTACCTCTCTTACTAGTATTTTTCAGTGGCGTTATTCTATACAAATGTAAGCTTGATGATATGATATTCAAGAGACTTTATGCTACCCACAGAAAATATGAACACAAAAATGTATGAACATAGGAAGACACATTTTAAGTGCTAGTAAGAAATCTTTGTGATAAGAAAAGGAATAAGAGTATTTTCTAAGGATACATGAGCAAAAGGTTACAAAAAATTGGACAAGATTAGATACATAGGTATTACAATTTTACATTACATATTTGAATAGTTTTGGAGAGTGGCAGAATCACACTAAGAGGCATGAACATGTAATACATTTTTTGAAGCCAGGAAAATATAAATGCCTTTTAATTTGGACAATGTTTTTCAATCATATATACCAGTTCTTACAAAAATCAATTCTGCAGTAGCTATTAATACTGAGCAAGTCTTGCTGGGGGTAGTGGCCTTTCAGGACTTTCCAGGACACCGACATGTGCTCACTGACAGCTCATAACCTTAAGGACCCCTAGTAGACTACAGAATTGCCCTTTAGAAGTCCCCTCTCCCCCCTTTTCTGGAATAGGGAATAAGTTCTTATTGACTGGAAGGCAAAAACTAACAAAGGTCATTAAGGGAAATTTTAGTTCAATATATAAACCAAACGCAAACTTCTAGTTTACCATTTGAACCTGGAAGGCAAAGAACCTCTAATTTTACAATGAAAAAACCCTAGTCATACCAACATTGATAAGCAAAACAGCCCACAATTTCGGATCAAGCGTGTCCCACCTGTGGTCTGCTGGCCACGTGCAGCCCAGGATGGCTATGAATGTGGCCCAACAAATCCACTTAAAATCTTTTTTTTTTTTGCTCATCAGTTCTCATTAGTGTTTGTGTACTTAATGTGTGGGCCAAGACAACTTTTCTTCTTCCAGCGTGGCCCAGAGATGCCGAAAGGTTGGACACCCCTGTTTCATCGTTAGCGGCTGGCTGCCTAATTCTGACTTGCTTGGGTCTGAACATAATTTTCCCCATGATTCTTCACAAAACATGACAGAACTTCATTCCAATATTGGGAGCAACTTTATACGACAGCAGAACAGGCCTGCGCAAAACTTCCTCACTCTCTCCTTAACACATTCATTTAATAAACATCTTTTTAATGTTTTCTACCCATTGGGACTGATATCGTCCTCAGAGTCTAACAGAGGAGGCAGGCAAATCAGGCATCGAATGTATGCGCCGAATTCTGGAATGAAGGGAAGTATCGGATGCAGGGATAAGTGGGTCAGGAGGCTCTCATGGAGGAGGAGGTGATTAACAAGGTCTCGGACAGCAGGTGTATCATGTGTGTGGCAAAAGGAGGAGTGCCCTCCTGTCCGAAGGAACAGTACAGAGAATGCAGGAAGACATGGAAAACTCGTGAGTTCTAGAAGCCAGATGTGGTTCTGCAGGGTTAGATACAGAGCACAGACAGGAAGGAAGAGATGCCCAAAGACATAAGAAACAGTAGAGGAAGACAGAGATTCTATCATTTAGAACTTTCTAGTCCATGTTAAAATGCAACATTGGAAAGCTGGATACAATCACTGGTCTTCTGAAAAAATTTCCTTCTACAGGCAATGGGCGGAGATTTTCATCACAGAACAATCAGCTTGGCTGTATCTAGGTATACAGTGAACTAGAGGTAGAAATCTGGAGGTACAAATGCCGGGTTAAAAACAATTTTAAAAATCCAAGACAGACAGGGAGAGGCCCTAAACTAAAGTAATGGGGATGGAAAAGAGAACAGAGACAAGAGAACTGCAAAAAGCAGAATGACCTGGCAGAAAGAGATGAAGAGGGAGGCTTCAAACAGCTTTCGTGGCTCTCACTGGGCTGGCCGACTGGATAATGGTGCCCTTGGCTAAATTAGGGGCCACACGGGGAGAAGACCAGCAGTCTTCTTGGAGCCCTAGTTCACCCCGCTTCTCGAAGACCGAGCACATTTCACTTTGTATTGCGGTAGTGGTGTCACTCCGCCACCCCCTCCCCCTCTAGGGTCCTAAGGCTCTTGAAGGGGAAATGCTTTGACGCCCCACAACAGTACATATGTACAACCTGGCTGCCTGGCATAAGTGACTCCCTGTAGACACTTAACAGTTTTGCACACTGACTGAATAAATGAACAACTCCAAAAGTTAGATATGACAAAACCATACATTTTATCCTTTGAACAAAAATAGTTGTTTCTTAAAATGCAAGTAACTCACCTCAGCTGGATAACAGTTCATCACACTTACCAGTTAGCTTCATTTCGGACTCATAACACCCTGTGCCAACCCCAATGCCCAAACTGGAAGGCACTTTTAGGAATATCTACTATAAAACCCCATTTTAAAAACATCTGTAATTCAGAGAAGTTACATGGCTAGCCCAAAGTCACAAAAAAAGTTTCTGGCGATGGGACAGAAGTTAGGCAGAATACATCAAACTTTAATATTTGTCAACCACGATGGTTGTGACATAGTCAAAGAAATGCAAGATATTAAATTCAGCTAGGACGAATCGAGTTTTTAAAAGTACTTGACGTTTCACACCAAAAAAATAAAAGGCAAAAATCCAAGAGACATTTTTAAAAATAATCCTTCACTCTTACAGTGAAAATACAAGGACCAGAGCTCAACTTTTAATCCTGAATTAGTATAAGTGAGACAGATTCTTACCGTGATCTTCTGAAGAGACTGGTGACCTAAAATGAGATAATAAGCATGATAAATCTTTTGTAAATGACACTGATAATTATAAGTACAACAATGATCAAGGATACTCTTATACAATTTATACCCCAAAGTTCAGTTAAATAGAAATTCAACAGAGAAGACGCTGTGATTAATGTGTTGGTTGGATGGTATATTCCAATCAGTAACTCCCAAAGCTTACCTGGATAGGCTGAGGGACAGATGTTACCGAAATGTCTATGGTACAGTGTCACAGGGCCATGCGAACTTAGTTAAGTATGGATTTATCACACACAGGAGGCGAACTCACCGCGTAGTGATAACAGATGACATTCCCGTAATGGCAGTGTTGCTAAGTGCCCGAGTCCAGGCCCCCACAGACCAGTGATGCCCAAGTTGGGAAAAGAATGGTTTAGTGGATCCATAGTGGCTGAAGGAAAATTCCAGCTACTTTGAGATGCTCTATACTGCTTTACTTTATCTGCTGATCATTTTTACTTTATCTGCTGATCAATATTTCTGTCCATTACGTGAGTGAACAGCAAGGTATAAGGACACAGTAGTACCACCGGGTACCATCATTTCCACCTGCAGGCCCCTTCAAGGAAACTTCAGTGTATAAAAGTGGTAGAAGGTCCCAAGATTTGGTAGGGAGAAAGCTGGTGCCTGGGAGATGGACACAGGGAACAGCGAGAGGGAACCTAATGCCGCCCTGTGATCACTGCACGGTCAGCTGCCTGAGAGCTGCCACTTGGTTGCCCCAAGCGGGGCCGACCTCTCCTCTCCTTGGAGGCTCCCCGTTCCAGACAGTCCACAAACTGGTCTCCCCCACGGCTTCTAAGCTCCTTGAACACTGGGACCAGATGTTATTTAAAACGTAGTGGGTCCTGATTAAAATGCGTTGAATTAATCCGAGCACCTCCACAGCAGTGTGCAGACTTGGATGCACTCTGGGTGTCCTCAAAAAGTCAGCAGGTCACTTTCAAACGCCCTTCGAGATGCGTTTGCCAGCTCCTGTGCCAGCTGGGAGGGAAGTGCCTATGGAATGAGCCTGAAGCTCCAGGTGGGTGACAATGGAGCGACCCTCAGAGCCCAGAGACACCCAAAGCACCTGGCAATAGAGGCACCTACAATCTGCTTAACGATTAGGGAGAAACAAAGAAGGAGGGAAGGAGGTGTGGATGGAGGCGAAACTGGATTGGAAGGTGAGTCTAAAGAAAAACATGTAGTGAAACAAGGTGAAATAATTTCTTAAGCTGCCCAGAGCCTAAAAAAAAAAAAAAAAGAGTTAGCAACAAGGAAACTTCTTCACTCCTGGTGTTTGATGGGGAGTGAGCAGAAACATGTCTCAGACTGTCGGCAACTGATCTCACAAAACTACAGGAACAAAGAAAAACTCATGAAAATGAACGACACCACATCTCGGGCAGAGGGTTTGGGCGGCAACGGTTTTGCTGCCTTTCTGCAAAAGCAAAGAACTAATATTAAATCTGAAAAATTCCAGATGGCTCCATGAAAATCCCGTGGGGATGCACTGCGAGGTACGTCCAGGCAGTGGGGAGGGACTATCGATTTCAGAGTGTTTTCGGAGGATTAGTTCTGTTGAGTTTCTGTGCTGAATGTCTCCCACACGCCTGGACTGGTGGAATTCTGAGACATATGGAGCATGTCACTTCTCACTCAGTATTTCACCTTGTGCTGTAACAAGTCGCTAAATTATATGACTGAGACATGATGCCTGGAAATGGGCATGAAATGCTTTTCAGAACTTAGCTCTGGAGGGAAGAAATATAATGAAATCAGCAATATAAGTAGTTATTATTACTATTTTTTAAACAGAAGGGTTGAATCCCAGGGGCAGATCATCTTCCTTCACCTGACAACTATAGAATGCAGAGAAGGGCAGGACCTCGTCTTCCCTCTGTACCCGCAGGTTGGTGGTTTCGTCCCACACTGCGACTCCTCTGTATTCGCTTTATCTTGGAGGTAGCATCGGCTAAACTATGGCACGCATTCAGATAACTCCAGGATGTAAAGTTCTCTTCCTCACATCTTTCCTGATCACTAGTCTTTTATGACAGTCTATAAAATATTTATATTTCATTTTGCATTGCTTTATATTTGGGGTGAGTCTTGCATTTTTATTTACATTTCACTTAGGCTCAGCACTGTACCGCGACAAAAACACAAACTCAAGCCCTGCATTTCGTTCTTTTTCTTCTATCCTATTAGATCCAAATAATTTTTATTCAGGCTTGCCTCTCTCAATTTGTGTTGATTTGAACCCAAATAATAATAATTATTACTTGAGACCCTATCAAGTTCCAGGCCCTGTGTCAAGTAAGGAAGAGACAAAGCTGAAAAAGACACCAACTGCAAAGAACTAATAAACTGGCAAAGGAGAAAAAATATATAAACAAATGATTACAATTAAGCGAAAAATATTTAATGACTGAAATGTATATAAACTATAGAATAAAGAGCAATTGTATCTCAACAGAAGGAAAGAAGGCTTCAGACAGCAAGAATCATCTGAGCTGGGCTTGGCAGGGTAAGTAGGAGCTTAGCAGGTCAGTAAGAAAGGAGAGGTGTGCCAGGTAGAAGTGAGAGACACAGGAAAAGGAGTGTAGATGTGCAATTTCATAATCCGTTATCAGACCTACATGTAACCCAGTGTTACCGCTATGTAAAGGAGTAAACACAGGACTAGAGGCATAAGAGGCAGGGCCCTTTCATCTCAAACTAGTGGTTCCAAACAGAACCTACTAACGCACAAACGAGTGATAAACAAAAAGGAACCAACATATCCACACAAAAAAGCCCAAAGACAGAAACAAGACAAGGACGTGCTGACAAACGTAGGTTGGGAACATACTGAAAAGATGCAGTGTGGAGCAGGTAAAGGCTGCTAACAGATTTCTGTAAAATTTAGAGCTGGAAAAAGGGAAGGAAGGGAGGAAGGAAGATACAAAGGGAGGAAGGAATAAAGGATGGAAATGGAGCCTTCCGTCACCAGAAACTTCAAGGAGAACCGACAGCAGGGAATGAACACAGGCCCACCCGGAGTCTTTGCACTCCTAAGTTGCAGGAAAGCTCGAGGGCCTTTTCCTCTGTGTCACCATTGCACAAGGACGGAAGATGAGGAGATGAACAACAAAAAATCTATTAAGAAATGATCCACTGATTTATTCACCCGTTCGAGCTTTGTGGAAGTGCTTTGCTTTTGTTCATTTTAATTTACTTTTCTATAAATTTTGACTCAAAGATTTTGCTGGTAAAAGTCCGCTTCCAAATGTAACCCTGCTTGGTAGAGTATCCATGCCTTTTCTCTCCTTTTAAATGAAGGTAACACTTCTCAAACTAGGGTGCACATGGGAACTTGAAAAGGAAGGAGGTTCCAAGAAAACAAGACACTATTTTTAGATGGGAAATTATATAGTTTAACTGGTAAAATTATAATATTATTTTTATATTGAAACCAGCACAGCCATATTCTGGATTCAAGAGTCTCTTGATTTCTTAAAACAAAGCAATAAACTTCAAAAAAAAAAAAAAAAGAAAAAGAAAAAAGAGTCAGTGTGTAAAGCAGACAGCTTCAGGTAACGTCTCCGTGGTTCCCAGGAGGGCGCCTGTTCTCCTCTGGACTAGGGATGTGTCCAAACAAAAGTCTGAACATATGAAACGATCCACCAAAATACATTTATAACATCTTGGAATTAATCTTATCATTCGTTGGAAATGATTCATGTATGGAGATACCAAGAATCTGAGGGGATTAGAGATAAACATACATTGGCCAGTAGCTACCTTGTCATCACCGAAAACACGAGGAACCACTAAGACACCCAAAGGTGGCCCCTTAGATAGCTCTCCGTCGCCACCCCGCTGCCCTTCAGGCCTTCCCGCTGCCCTTCAGGCCTTCCCATCCTTCGAGCGGGTCAGTTACCGGTTTTCGGGACACTGAAGTACGTGTCCAGTTTTCTACCAGCAAAGTAGGAACACGGAGGAGCAACGGAGTGTGATATTTATGAAGGTGAACGAGGCTTTCAGAAGCACTGCGTTTCTTGTGATGTTGCACTGTTTTTAATCAGCAAGCCTGGAACGGGGAGGCTGGGCCTCGTCACCCGTTCAGCCTTTACGACGTGCTGGCGTGCTCTGCGACACGTTTTAGGTGCGTGCATTTCTTGGCAAGCTGGGCGAAATTCTCTAAACCGACAAGCTCATCCTAACATCATATCTTTTTCATTTGAATAATGCAGTCCTGATTCTACTTTTTTTTTTTTTAGCCTCTATATAATAGTTTTCTTCTGTTTTCATTCCTTGGATTTAATTCAATAGTATCCCTGTCTTTCCTACTTGGCCCTCCTTGGTATGTCTGTATCATTTCTTTCCTTGGGGAGAGACAAGAGGTCAAGAGGCTATCCATTTTAGATGAACTTTTCTAAAGATGAGGGATAGATTAGGTCAATATTGGGGACCCGTCTATATGGGTCTATTACTTTCTGGAAAGAACCACCCCACAAATGAATGTCTATCTCCCTTCCCAGTGTCTCCACCACATACACTCACTGCTGAGCATTTCTAACCATCACCTGGTGGGGAGCTGGCCAAGGGTGGAGGCCCGTGGAGGTGAGCTTAGAACAAACACACAGGGCAGGTTAAGCTCTGAGTCTGAATTAGCACAAGAACAGAAATCCACGTTCTGAAAACACTCAGCAATGGAGCGTTGCCCTAAAACTGCGGAGGAGGGAAGGGAGCTCTGATCCAGTCGCACCGACTCCCAGGCCTGGCTGGAGGGGCCAGGGCCCCTTCACGTCCTGGCCACCACCACGGAATTACAGAGAAAACGAAGGAGGAATGCTCTCCTAACAGCCAGCGGCTGTGCTGTCTCTCCACTCGCCTGGTGCACCGCAAATCAACGGTGCCTCAGCTGTGCGGGCCTCGCTGGGGAACAAAGAAGCACGCACATCGAGAGAGACTCTCTCCTGTCAACTTTCTCCTTACGCCTGCCTTTCCTCGGCGTCCCCCAGCTGTCGGGGGAGGGCTACAGCAGGAGCTCTGTTCCCTGCAAGCATGGGGTGCTCATTCTTCCTCCTCAGGCAGAGAAAGAGAAGCCTCTGGTCTCTGGCTTCAGATCAGCTCGAAATGATCCTGCCCTCTCTCTTTGGTCATTCTTCTTTTATTTCTCTTTCCCTCTCCTGACCCCAGCCCCGAGAGATCCCTGGGCTTTATCTCAGCCGCCTTCCTCATGCTTCGGTGGGATCCAATCTCTCTGTAAAGTAGCCTCCCAGCAGGAACATTCGGACCCGGGCAAAATCACCCCGGTTGGATTCTGCCTCCTGCCTGAACCATGGCTGCTGGTTATCTGTTTACAAACTCCCGAGAAATGGCCCACAGGAAACTTCTTTCCCAGCCGCCCCTTCCAGGGCGTTTCAAGAGTCCACACCATAGCTGCAGAAACACCATCTTTATCACTCTTCTGTTTTACCTTGAAGCGATGATGCCACACACATTCAGCTTATTTCCTGGTGATGGACAGGAAATGAGAATTTTCACTGAGGTCAAGGAAGCCCAAGCACGGTTTGATGTGACTTGAAAGCCCAGCTGTAGGCGACCATCTCTGGACTTTTCCCCTTGCGTTAACCCTGGGGATTGTCAACTGCCCAGAGACCTGCTGTGTGCAGCCCGTGACATCATTTCGAGGGCGCGAGAAACAGTGAGATCACGGATCTAGGTGACATCTGACATCTTTACCACCATTACTCTATGCCCAGAGCATCTCTAACCAGGAAGACAGAGCCCAAATCCCTTAGCACCGAGGGTCCCCATCAACTGCACAATCCTCTCTGTGTTTGCTTCTCCTCCCACTAATTATGAATATTGCCATTGAGACCGTACAAAGCACGTACAGTGAAAGACAGGGCAGGCCCGAATGAGAGCGAGAGATGGAAGTGGCAGTAGCCACACAAAGTGGCATTGAAATGGGAGAAAGACAAACACATTCTCTATTCAAGTGGCCACAGACCCCTTCAGGGACTGCCAGGCAGCCTCGAAGGTAACGTTCACCACCAACAGAGGGGAGGGCCCGGAAGGGGCAAAATCCAAGGAAGAAGAGGGATGCGCTTGTGTGTGGAGGGAGGGAGATAAGTCCCAGAACTCAGGTAATAAAGTCTGTTCGTGATTCCATCATTTTGATGTAAACTAATTCTCTTCATTCTCATAAGTTCTGATTCTGTAAGACTCTCCTACCCAAATATATACCCTGATAATGCCCACAGGAGCTGTACTTGAAATTCCCCGTGGGTATTTTTAAATAAGTTCCTATGTCAAGTTGTATTTGGCATTTTGAAAACACCACTGATTTGTACAATTAAATTTCTCTGAGTCAAGCTCCCCGGTTTGCTTGAGAAGGCCCCTCAAGGCCCTTTGAGCTTGAAAATTTACTGCCATCTACCGTTCATCCCTAGGAACTGCAACAAAATGAGGGGAAGGGAGTTTGAATTCTGTGGGTCAAATTGGCAGTAGACATAGGAAAAAATAGATAAAAGAAAGAGATGGCTTTGAAGAAACTGATGTTTAACAAGTTCATTTAATATGAAAACTTTACCATCGCACTTTCTATTACCTAAAATATGAACACTGCTGGAAAACATTTCAGCATTTTGAAGGAGATATGAAAAAAATTATATAACGGACACAGACAGTTACACAGATATCAAAGATGTGATACTTCACATTAGAAATCAGTATTTTCAATATAATTGCCTGCCTATTTTCTAAAATGGGAGTGAAAAAGAGCAAATTATTGTACAATTTGCTCGGCCGGTAGGGAGCAGCCTCTTACGAAAGCTGCGCTGCCGGCTTTATCCTGGTGAGTCTGGGGGCCCGGGCCCACAGTGCCCGCTGAGACACTATCTGCCTGGAGTTTTGTGACTGCGGACTTTTTCTCTCTTAAATTATAGATTGAAACACAAAGCTGTGGATTGTGGAGGTAAATCATGTGAGCTCCGTGTTTAGGGTTAAGAGAAGAAACTCAAAGAAAAGGCCATCTCACAGATCGGACACAGGATTTGCCATGTCTGCCCGTGGGCCCGTGGTAATTGAGCAAGGGCTTACCCACAGCTCCCTGTTTCTATGAAATCAAGTCAGGGCGTCTGAATCCAGCTTCAAAATACAGAAGAAAAGAAAAAAAAAAAAACCCAGCTAGAAGCTTCTTTGGCACTGCTCCTGAAGATAACTGTAATATATTCCAGAAGTTTTCCTTTCAACATCTCCCACCTCACCCACTTCTTGGAAGAGGGAGGTCATGCCCAGGACACTGGGAGACAAAATCTGAAGTGTCTGTCTCTTCCCAATTCTACATCTAGGGACAGGGCAGCTTTTAAGTAATGTTAATATGAACAATGAAAAACAGTAAAGGAGTAAATAGCAAATCAATAAATCTCATCATATTATAAAAAGGATAAGCTAACACACGTAGATCGCAGTAATACTGAGAACAAAAAGTGAAAATGACCTCCACAGACTCTATCTTTGGGAACGACTCAGCTAATTCAATGTGTCAATATTAAGCACTGCTCTGTGCTGGCCAGGAGCTGTGAGAGATTCTGAATTTAGAACATTTCATCCCACTTACACGGAGCCCCTAAGGGGCTTGTGGAGGGAGACAAATCACACAGAGTACTGGAGAAGGCTGCACAGTGCTATCTGCAGTGGTAGTTGTTTGGTGGTTAGCAGAAGAGTCAGAAAAGTGAGAAAAAGGGAGACTGTGTTTCCATCTCCCTGAATTCCAAATAAGTAGTCTCTTCACGTTGTGGATTTATTTCGTGCCCAGTCTCCTTAGGGTTGTGGGTTTGGGGCTTCCCAGGGGTTCCTGAGAGAAGTCCCACAAGCTTTACACACTCCCCCGCCTCCCGCCTCTAATGGCACCAACGGCACCCCCTTCACGCCTGACCCCTTGCCTGAGCGCACCCAGAGGTTACTGCTCAGTGTCCCTCCAGCCTGAGATTCGCAGGCAAAGAGTTTTGGGAAGACTGCAAAATTATCATTCATACTTTCAATCAATTTAATTAAATTACTCATCTAAGGCTGATACACTAAACAACAACAACAACAACAACAAAGAGTTTTGGTGGAAGTCTGAGAAAAAAGCCAAAGGACTGACAGGTCATCATGGAGGCGAGTGGTCAGGGAGGAGAGAGGGCTGTCAGGAGGCTCTCGCAACCTGGAAGCAGACCTCTGAGCATGGCACGTGCCGGACTCTGAAGAAGCAGGAGGAGCAGAAAGGCAAGACACAGGGCTCGCCAGGACCACCGCCCCCCACCCCGCCCCGCAGGTCCTCACTACGGTCCCTGAGATCTCTGCCCCGCTCTCGGGGAGGGGGACGGGGAAAGGGGTGAGACAGCGGTGAGCTGACTCCCGGGTGACCTTTGGAGGATGCGCGGGGACAAGGGCCACCTGGAAAGGTGGGCCCCAGTAACACTGGTCAGGAGAGAGGCCTTACTAAAGAAATGTGTCGTGTCACAGGCAGATCTGCCAAAGTCATAGGATAAGCTACGGCTGCTTCTCTCTTCTCTGATCACTAACGTTAGAAACGCACACTTTGCTCAGCTTCCGACAGGCACCCAGTCTGAGCAAAGAAGTTGTGTCCCTCCCCGCTTCCCTCCTATTGCTGAAACCTGCTGTGGAGGTCCCGTGGTGCGTCTGGGGCATGCGTCCCAAGGTACAGGGACTCCACAGGGTGGGGTCCTCTCAGAGTGACATGACAGTGGGCTTCACTTTGAATATTTGTCCCCTTTCAGAAAGGATGGAGAAAAAAACCACTGTTTGAGTCTTCAGAAATGATGCCCCTTTCCTGATAGCATGGACATTTTCCCAGCATGCTCCGGGAGATGATTCTCACCACTCTTGACTAAATTTTAACCCCAATGCCTAGAAAAACTGGGTCCCCAAGGAGAGGCAGGCCATCATTTTGCAGGACTAACACCCCCTACATGTACGCCACTGTGCTTTAGCTTGGATCCCATCCAACTTACCTGACTGAGCACCAAACTAATGAGACTTCAACGTCAGACTGTCACCAAAAGGCGCTTACGGGAGACCCAGTGACTGCTTCAGGGAGGAGAGGGCCAGCTGCGCAAAAATAAATGCATGGCGACCCTGCCACCAGCACATGGCTGCTCAACGGGGACAAACGACAGGCCAGACACCCAGGTCCCCGCTGGTAGCAGGGTCACGGAAAACAGGAAAAGTCCCTGTTCCTATATTGGCTTAGCAATACTCACTCTAAGCTCTGAATGTACAGGGAGAAGTTCTCATTTTCCTAGGCTGAGAAAATACTTAAATGGTTTTGTCACAAAAGACATGGTCGCCTTCCTGCTAGCTTTGCTTAATGCCCTAACGCAGTCAGCGCTGCTGCTGGGAAGGAGGTGTGTCCTCCGCTGTGCTTGCAAAGAAGACTCCAATCAGGCCCGGAAAGGCCTGGCGGGTGCCTCGGGAGAGTCGCTTTCCTGACACCCGGTCCCCAGGCTCCAGAATGATCTCGTTTTGCCTCTTTTCCTTTGGTTGGAAATCTCTGGGAAATCCCAGGGTGCTGTTCCACCTATAAAAGTTTGGCAGTTTATGGTTCCCCACATGCCAAGTTTCTTCCCCTTGATCCAAAGAACCTCTGAAACCTCTTCAAATACTGAATATTACTGACGTAACTGGAATGACCCAGAGACAGGCCAGCACCGCGCTGCAGAAGCTTCTAGGCTGACCCTGCCCGCTCCGCCCCACCCTGCCCCGCCACCGTGCTGGCCCACAGCGCCCGCAACTTCCTAGGCCCACCAAAGTCAGCTTTCACCATCTCTCCTGTGAAACAGCAGCGTCTCTGGGTCAGGGAGTCAGTGCGTCTTTGTGATTTAAATGTGTGAATTCCCTCGATCAAACAGTTCTTAATACACTGTGAAATACGTACATGGATTCCACGGCCTGACACAAACGTGTGACATTTTATACAGTGTTTTGTGACAACTGCTATGGGATTAGCAAGCACTGGGTTTATGATAGCACTACGCACAGACTTTCTATTTTGGTCTATCAAAGTCCCTTTTCTCTGACATCCAATATTCACCCATTCACCCAACAAGCCTGCCTTCACGAACGCCTGCTACCCAGGGTGCAAGGTGCCGTGGATACAGAATGAGCAAGCCACGGTCTGTCCACCCCAGGAAACCGCACGCTTGAAAGAAGGACCCAATCCACTTCCCTCGTGTTCACAATATTCCTCAGGTGTGAGTAGGTGAGGTCGCCAGGTTTTACAGACGAGAGCTGAGGGACACGCAACAGCAGTGTTTCCTCGGGCCTTAGTCACTGGCAAAGCTTGGAACTCAGAAATGGAAGGGCAGAACTTCTTGACATCATTTTAAATAAAATGGATGTTTAGTATCAGAGCACCTTGTTATTAGGTTACCTTAGCAAGTCTCAGTGTCCCCTCCCCACTGCCCCCCCCCCCCACAGCCCCCGTCCAATGTTGGTCAAAGTAAGATCTGGTACATAAAGAATTCTCCGCCACTAACTGACTTTGGAAACAGAAATGTAACTCCACATTAAAAACAAAAACGGTTTGGAACCCCAGTCACACCTGTTTGAGGAGCAATTACAAAAAGAACAGAGAAGAATTTCTCATTAAATACTTTGCACACATAAAGGGACAGAGTATTATTTATTATGGGCTTGGCTAAATGAAGAGGGTAACATCCCGAGGTAAAGGAGGCAGAAAAAGAAGAAGAAAGGCACACATCAGCTAAAAAGTAGCGTTTCCAGCCCGAGCGATTACCCAGAGAGAGCAAGATCTGGACCAGTCCAAGGTAAGCAGGGATGGGATGCAATTATCTCAGTGAAACACATGCAAGGGACTGCCTCTATCCTGACAGCACCGATTTCATCTCCAAGACATCTTCCGGCCAAACCTGCACCCCACTAAGAAGATTAATTTTCTCTCTCTTATCTGGCTGTGATGTTGGAAGGATATTTCCACAACCAAAATCACTGCTCAATAGTCAGTCTTCCCGTTGAGAACCGGGAGCTTTGACGATACGCCCAATTATTTTTTTTTATTAGTCAGGCCAACACCTAATGTTCCAAGAGGAAACTGGGTTAAGGACGTAGTGGAAGACAAGAGGGAAATGAAGTTATTGTTCCTCTGCTCAGCCCAGATCTTCTGAGGTTTTGAAAGGGGGAAAATTTCAGAGCGGTCTTCTGATGTGGTGGTTCGGAATTGTAGATGACGCTAAAAAGGACACATAGATTTTTTCGGTTGAAAGTATTATTAGGTGTTTTGTGTCTCCCTAAATGACTCACCACATCTATGAACTTCGTTAAGCTCACCTTAGCTGCAGTGATACTAACCTATCACTGAGTCCATTCAATTATTTGAGGTACATTCTGGTTATATAATGATGAAACGCGGACACTATTTCTGTGCAAAAGTTAAAGAAAATAAGCATGGAACCCTCAAAAAGACTTTTTTATGCTAACGTTTTTCACTAATTCTTTAAATATTCATCCTTTTTCTATAAAAATTAAAAAATGGAAATGTGGAGGAAGCGGCGAATTCTGTTTTTTCTTGTTTCTAGAACAAATATTACGGTAAAAGATGTTAGGTCCTGTAAACTTCACCTTCATTTTCGCTGGTACCGAGTGGTGCTGTGTGTGTAAATAAGCGTATTGGTTTGATTTTTACGACACCTCACGGCACATCTGACTATTTTTTCACACGGCTGTTAATGCAGAGTAGGCTACTCCACCAGGTCAAAGACAAAATTTGCTACCAATGTGATACAAAGATTTCTGAAAAGTAACACCTTCCGTGGAACCCTCTCTTCACAAAAGTTTCCTATTACTAAGCTTTTATTTCAGGTTTAGTTGTCCTTTGATAGTATTCAACACCATTAGAGCTGCATGAGGTCCTTGCTTCACATTTCTCATACCTGCGTGTGCCTGAGCGCGTCTGAAACTGTGGAGCTGTTCAAAGGAAGGCCAGGAAGTCATCTGCAGACTTAGCCTGCGAGTTAGCGCTCAGTGCCCTGTTATAGCCACGTGCGGGCATTGGCTTTGATACCACCTTCACGTTCAGATCGTTTTTTGTATTTCAGTGGCCTTTTTTAAAAAAGAAGAAAGAAAGAAAAAGAAAAGCCAAGTACATAATGACAAACAGCTTTTCTATTTGGACAAATAGCTTTTATATTTTTATTAAACTGTGCAAAAAATATTATATCTTCCTGATACTTAACTACCTCCTTCATCACGGGACAGTTCAGCCATTTGAATAAATTGCATATTATAAAACTGGTAGTAGCTAATTGTATTATTGATTGTATCATATACTACACTAAAATGTGAATTTGTACCCCTTCATTTAAAAAGTCATTGTGTTCTACTGCCTGTTTTAGATTACTCTGGAGAGACATACATTTCTTTTTAAAACTATATTAGTTTTTAAAAGCCAATTCAATCTTAAGGAGGATGAACAAAGCTGGAGGAATCGCTTCCTGATTTCAAATGACATTACAAAGCTATAGTAATTAAATTCAATATTTTTTTAAAGCTATAGTAATTAGAACAATGTTGCACTGCCACAAAATTAGATATATACATACACACACACATATATATGTATATATGTGTGTATGTATGTATATCCCTTGAGATACATATAGTAGTGTACCCACTATGGAAAACAGTAGGGAGGTTCACCCCAAAAATTAAAAATAGAACTACCCTGTGGCCCAGCAATCCTACTTCTATTTATCTAAAAGAAGCAAAAGCACTAATTCAAAAAATATCTGCATCCCTATGTTCACCGCAGGATTATTTACAATAACCAATACATGGAAATATCCTAAGTGTCTCTAGATGGATGTACAGATAAAGAAATTGTGGCTAGGAATATTATTTAGTCATAAAAAATTAAATCTTGCCATTTGTAACAACATGGATGGACTTCAAGGGTATTATGCTGAGTATGTCAGACAGGAAAAAAGAGTCAGACAGAGAAAGACAAATGCCGTATGATCTCTCTTGTATGTGGAATCTTACACACGGGGGTGGGTAACAGTCGGTGAGAACCCTGTGCCGAAGTGCGCTCGATGCAGCAAGTAGACTCCAAGAACGGATATATATCGAGAGTCGGCAGTCTGAGTGCTCGGGAGGTCGTGCCTAAGTGCACGGTGTCGCTGTTCTTTTGAGTTAATAAAGCTACTCTAATAATCATAACATGCACATCTTTCTCCATATGGACTGTAAACCTACTTCTGTCAACCCCTGTATGTGAAAAAACAAAACAAAACAAAAAAACAAGCTCACAGATACAGAGAGCAGATGGGCGGTTGCTGGAGACAGGGATATGGGGGTTGGGGGAGAAATGGGGGAATAGTTTTATCTTCTTTCTTTTTTTTTTTTTAGTCTAAATGAATTGAATTAAATACACAACAAAAAGCCTCGATGTAGTATTTTAAAAAGTGACACCATTCATTGATATGATTGCTTAATGATCATACCCAAAGAAATGTTTCCAAGAAATCAAATTTTAAAAAGTGAAATCTAGAGAAAATAGTATCTGTTTCCTCTCGCTTCCAGAATACTCTACATACATATCCATCGTAGCATCGCACTTACCAGAAGCAGCTAGAATAACTGAGTTATGTAATCATAGTTCCCTTTTGAAAATAAGCTCTTCAAGGGCAATGATTATTTATTTGGCTTTGTATCTTCAGTATTGTTCCTACCTAGAAGGTGTTCAATATTTATTTGCTCAATAAATGAATGATTGAATAAATGGCTCAATCTGCTTCTTAGAATCTCAGTGAGAGGGTAAGTCAGAGCGGACACAGCATAGCTCGATTTCTGATAACATCACCTCTGTCATTGACAGCCTTGGTCTGCCTGTCACAGAAATCCCATCAGCTACGCTCGGCGGACCGGGAAACAGATACTTGCCTAGACACTGATTCTGGATTGAGTACCTGCCTTTGGGTGGCTCACTACACTGTCTCCCAGCGTCTTCGTCTGCTGGCAAGGTGTTCTACTTTTACCTGTCTCACTTTGGCCTTAGCCCTTTTGGGCTTCAGACGTGGAGATACTAAGAAAAAGTACTCCTCCTTTAGTCACTTTTGAGGGTTTCACATAAACCACAACATATGAGAACTGGAGCCCTGACTGGTGTGGCTCAGTGGATTGGGTGTCGCCCTGCAGACCAAAGGGTCGCTGGTTCAATTCCCGGGCAGGGTACATGCGTGGGTTGCGGGCCAGGTCCCCAGTTGAGGGTGTGTGAGAGACTGATGTTTCTCTTGCACACTGATGCTTCTCTCCCTTTCTTTCTCCCTCCCTTCCCCTCTTTCTAAAAATAAATAAAATTTTTTAAAAAGAGCTGGAAAAGAGTATTTTTATTCAGAAATTAAAAAAATACTTCCTAGTCCCCTTACCTGCTTTCTCTTAACCCATCTGATTCCCAGTTAAGTCTGTCCTTTTCTCAAAATAACTTGGAAAGAATACATCAGAGTTTTCATTGCGTGCCTTTAAAAAAAAAATCTCATATATCCTAAAGTTGAAAAAAGTTTTCTTTAAGACTCGAATCAATTCTCTCTGCTAAAATTTTAGTTAATTCTTTCCGTATTTATCTTCTGCCAAATGAAATATACTCTTCTCATTAATTGTGGTGGTACAATTAATTAATGGTAAGAGTAAACATCTTTCCAGAATCATGTTATTTTAAGTAGAACTTTCTTAGACATTGAAAATATTTTTTGAACTTAAAGACACATTGATTATGGTCCTGACAGTTACAATGTGAGTCAACCACCTCTCACCAATTTATTTCAAAATCGGTGCTTAAAGATCGGTTTTACTGTATTCCTAAATTTTGAAGACCCTACATGTGTTATAAATCCTTTTTCGGCATTAGTATCTCCTGGAAAACCGATGTATAAGTATCAGTCTCTGTATTATATATAAATGTAGATGTTTTTTCCTAAAACATTATGATGTTTCTATATGGAATTATAATATAAATGTAACCAGTGCCAGTAATAACAGAGATCTAATTCATTCAGTTTGTTTATTCTGTCTCACTCTCCCTGAAGTAGGAGAAAAGTTGATGGATCTAAAATTCTAGAGTTTAAAACTACAAGAAAACACGAGGACACAAAAGGACTGTGTCAGTTGGAGTGTGGAGGCAAAAGGGTGACCTGACACGGACGCAGACTGGCTGCCACAGAGGAGGGCCGGCCTGGGGAGAGCATGGTAGTTACAATTCTTTCTGTTCCTCACATATATTTTTTAGTGAGTTTTTTCATAATTTTGCCTCTTTTATTTACCTTTGTAACGAATCATTTTTTAAATTTAATTCTTGGTTAGTCATCTATTTTTTTTTTTTTGTTTTGTTTTCTTCTCCCTGCTATTGATTTCTGTCTTTATTATTTATCTCCTCTGTCTTTTTTCTCTACTCTGAGATTCTTTTTTCTGGTTTACCAAATTGAATGTTTTATTTGTATGTAATCACTTTTCTCTTGATAAATGAATTTAGAACCATAAATCATTCTGTAAATTCCACTTCAGTGGTTTCCTGCTAATCTGATACACAGTATTTTCAGTTCCAAAAATTAAAAATTTCCCTTTTGTTTTTTTAATATAGGGGGTTATTTAACACTGAGTGGAATGTTATAATTCAACTTTTCCTGTCTCCATGTTGGCTGGGACTTTTAAGCTGAAAACTACAGATGCTGGTCGTACCTAGAATATTGCACTAATTCTTCAGGCCCTTTTAACATGCTGATTTTCAAATATTCCTAATGGGGAGGCAAATTTTGCAATATCGAGTAAAGTTGAAATTTCACATATACCTTGCAACACAGAAGGATACACATAGCAGGATGTTCACTGTGTTTCTTAAATAATAAAATATTAGAAATCAGTATCAAAATGGATAAATATGTTATGGCATATTTATCATGTAATAGTCTATGCCAAATGAACTGGTTTAAAATTTATATATCAATATGAATAAATTTTAGAAATATGATGTTAAATGAAAAGGTAGGTTCCAAAAGTGTATGAGTTATAAGACACAGTTGATGGAAAGTAAAAAGATAAAACACTACAGATTTTTATGCTGCCCTGTGTTGTTTGTGAATTGAAAGGGAGGCCTAATGTAAATAACATAAAACAATAATGTGATAATCAGGATGGCTTGCATATGAGCACCTTGTATATAATTTTTGTACTTACTTAGATTGAAGCATACTGAATATATATTTAATAAGTTTAAAATAAAAGTTTATCATTATTTTTGTTTCAATTTCTTTTTTTAAGAGCAAAAATTATTGCTTTAAAATTAATTCTCAACCACATTTACTTTTGGCTTAATCTGTTGTCATATACACATATTGCACGTATGTGGTCTCCCTACACTTTTCGTTTCACAAATGCCAGAAAGAAAAATGGAGACCAAAGTAAATCTGCCCTGGGCCACGGGGCTCCGGGCGCCCGGCCTCCGCTCGGGCCCTTTGGGAAGGCCGTGCGGCGCAGTGGCGGCGGCGTGGAGCTGGAGGTCAAGCTGACCTCATTCCAGCCACAGTTCTCATGCTTGTCATCCTGGGGGACCTGAGATGAATATTTTAACCCTCGTGAACCCCAGTTTATTCAGCTGCTGAGCGACGGTGAAACATAAACACTGTTGAAAGAATGAAAGATTATTTAACTGTGGTACCAAGCAAGCAGGAGGTATTCTATCAATGTTCATTATTGACATCATATCATATGTGAAATATTTGTATATATATATGTAATTGCATTATTCTCTAACTGCAATTACACATATTTATATCAGAGATGATCTCTGAAGAAATGAGATGTTCTTCCTAAGGAATTAATAAACACAATAAATTTTTTCGAAAGAATTCACAGACAAATTGGGGCAGGGCGTAGTATTTACATTTTTAACGAGGTCATTGAAAACACACGGGTCTCCCATGCGCACGAATTCTGCGAGCCAAGGGCTCAGGCAGACATGGTGAGGGCTGCTCGTCTCTGCACCACCGGGTCTGCTCCTTCAGCTGGGAAGACGCGAAGGTGATGGGTGAAGGTCTGAATGTTGCTTTGTTTTCCCAGGGACTTGGCAGAAAAATTTTTTAAACAGATTCAGTTGCTCTAGTGAATTTAAGAGCTAAGGTAGTATAAATGGCCAGGAAAACTGATAGCTGCCAACTGAAGATCTATAAGATATTAAGAGAAATCTCCGAAAAGATAATATAGCCCAAATAAAAAATAGAATTGATTTTGATATAGTGTTTTAAGAACGTGGCTGTTACATAAAGTGGCATATTTATTTGTGTTTCACGGAAGAATGTTTATTATTTTAGAAACAATAACTTCACATATCATAATATATACATTAATTACTCTTTGTAGAAAAATTAGGGCATAGGAAACTAGATTGAGATCATACTCCACGTTTTTGAAACAGCCAGTGTATAAGAACAACTAAAACACTCATCAGGCGGGTCTAGGCTTCATTTCTATCTCTGCATCTAATTAAAACTCTAATTTTCAAGCAAGACAGCCCACAGCTAGACAGCCACTGTTTAAAACCATTAAAGGGTATTCGGCTCATCCAGGTTCACACACCTCAGTTCTATATAAAAAAGAAATGCAAAAACACGCTGAATTGTAAGCAACCAAAATACCATCAGAAACTACCAACATGATTTAATTACAAAGAGAAATCCAAAGTAGTTCACGTTTCTCCTTTCCACTCTTCATGCAACAAAACAAGAAACAAAAGGTTGCAGAGAAAAGCAACTAAAATGAAGTCTAAGTACAATGAAATAATTAGCTTCAGATTTCTCATTTTTCTCCCCTTGGCCATACAGAAATTGCTTGCTCTTTTCCTATTAAAACAATGCTTGATCTTGCCTCCTCAGTTAACCCTAGGCTTCTAAGGAATCTTCGTAATCTTATTTCATAAAAGTAGTAAGATTGCGTGGTTATCGGGCCACAGTCCCTATTCGATTAGGACCCTGGACTGGACTGCACTGGACACCAGCCTAATTTCATGAATTGCAATGAACTTGCCTAACCCCTAAAACAGGGTGATAGGCTCGAAGTCGAACACTGGGTGTGACTGAGTGTGTCCGTGACCACAGACCGCACCCGGCACTGCCCCTGCAAGGCGGACTAACAGGAGGGAGAATTTGCTGGACACAAACGTACCAATTCGGTTGCGAACTCCAACATTCACCCCAGTTCCGACCCTGATCAGACCGCAGCGGAAGGCGTACCTACTCCTCTGATCTATGAACAAACGCTGAATCTACAACGCGAGCAGCACGCCACTTCAGCCACCAAAACCTGGTGGCGGGACCCCGCAGAGCACACATCCATCTGCAGGTTCAGGACCCGACACAAAGGAAACAGAGTTGTAACCGCACGCCGGCACGTCCAAGTCAGCGAAGACTCTACATCACTGCCAAATTGCTCACGATCGCCTCATTCATGTCTTTGTGATGTGGCCAACACAGAAACGTCCAGCCAACACTGGCTTCCAGTGAACCAAATACTGGTGGGGGTGAAAATATTTATAGAGCCATGCGGTAGGTCTCAGTATGGCTCATGAGCCAGAGAGATGGGAAGTGAAGTTCCATGGGGAGCCTGGGTGGAGAACTGGGAGCCAAGTGAACAAATGTCAAACCACAGGGTGACACAGTCATGAGACAGCATGGACACCACTGAAAAGAGAAGCTTTCCCATTGGTGAAGACCCCACGCGATCCTGCCCCAGGAATCACAGACGCCCACAGGAGAAGAAGAGAGAGAGAACTCTTACTGGAGCCCACGGGAGTGGCTGAGATCTTTCACATCCGCGTCCTCATAATGTGGAGTGATCGTGCCCACTCCACTGTCACTCAGCATGCGTTTCCGGAGTCCAGGGTTCCACCAGTCTGACATTCTGGGAGAGAGAAGGACACCAGACTTGTAAGCAAAGTCAGCCACGCGACCCACTCCATGCTTTCTCAAGATGAGTCTTGTCTCTGCGTGTGAGAAGGGAGATGCCTCCTTAGTGGGTGTTCACTGGGTGCTTCCCATTTATTATTTCATTTAACTTTCTCAGCACCGTGAACTATTTGTAGGACCCCGCCCTCTTTACAGATGAGAAAACTGAATTTCAAGACGAAGTCGGGTAAAAGGTTAGCATCAAAGAAGTAATGGAGCCTCATACAGAGGGGCAGAATAGAAAGTAAGAAGAGCCCGCCCTCCCTCACTGCTCAGCTGTTCCCAGTTCACGTCCAGTGTGGGCCTCTGATGAGAAACAGGGACGGGGCTGACTCGAGTACCTGTAGATTCTCAGGCTACTTTAGTTTTGGAGCTAGAGTTCACAGAGGTCTAACCCAGGATAAAGCCGTTTCTTTCGGCCACGATTTGACCAGGGTGAGCTCGGGCTCACTCATACCAGACCCGGTACAGATCAGATCGAAGGGATGTGAGTCATCCCTTTGCTCAGATCGGGGGGGTGGGAGGCCACCGAGACTCCAGCGCCTGCTGTCTCTGCAGCAGGACTCAGCATCTCACTTGTTCTGCTCTCAACTAACAGGCTTGATTTATGGTACGGGGACATGTACCAACCTGAAGCTGGTCTTCTCTATTGCCTTCTGGAACTTCCTGGGTTATATTAGACCATGCTTTGAACCGGCTGGCTTTCCCCCACGCCAAGACAGCTCTGATATCACTAGCTCTGGTTCCTAAACACAGCTATGTATCTGTTCCACCCCACAACTCCTATCGTCTCTTGATGTCACGCAGACCCAGTTTATACCATGGACATCAGCAGGCCTGGGCAGAGGGGGAGAACTCTCACGTAGCAGCAAGGGTCAAAGAGACTAGAGAAGAAGGTTACACAGACACAGGGTTACTCAAGTGAGTAGCTCTGTTTATACCAATGTACATATGTGTGCACACTTTGCACATGTTATTTGAGTGCAAGTGTGTGCTTTCCAGGAAAATCCTGATTTCAACTCTTTAGCCTCCTGTACCAGTCAACTGCTGAAGCTCATTAGGCTTCGCAGAGCGTAGAGCTTTTTGCCTGTTTTGATTCCAGCACTCTCTGTTCCCCAAGGGTTTCCACTAGTGCCAGGCACATAAAAAGCTCTAAACAAATAGTTCTGAGTTGTTGAAATAACCTAGAAATATTGATACCTTTTCAGTCATTCATGTAGTGGTCAAATTCATGGACCCTGGCATCAGAAAATCGGGAACTACATCTCAGTGTTTCCATTTATTTTCTGTGCAATACTGGGAAAGTTACAAAGCCTTCTAGGCCCCAATTTTCTTATCTATGGATTTATGACAATAATAGCAGCAAATGAGCAGGGTCATTGCAAAATGCTGGTAGAGGTGCTTTTAATAACATGATAGGTGGTGAGTATCTATCAAGTGCCAGGAACCATTCTAAATGCTTCACGTGCCTCAACCCATTTCATCTTCAAACAATTCTATAAACAGGTATTCTTAGTCCCATTTACAGATGAGGACACGAGCATGCTTCTCTTGAGATGACGGACTGCGTCACTGTGCGGTGGCGGTAGGGACATAAGAAAGGCATTCAGCACAGTATGTGGCTCAATGTAAGTGCTTGGCATGTGACAGTTATTATTATACCATCTACATGCCTCAGGCTGTCTGGATAGAGCAAAAAAGGAGGAGGAGGAGGAAGAGGAGAAATATAGCTGTCAAATCACCTGTATCAATTTTTATTTGGCTAATACAGGCATTAAAGATACATTTGCACAAATGCAAGTACTAGTGTTTTCTAGTTTGGTAGAAAGTGCAGGTGTGCTGGGCAAAGGAGGCTCAGACGTGACACAAACCTGGATGGGAAAGAGTCCTTCTACACAAGCATTCATAAGACTTATAATGAAACTCGCCACACGACACTCCAAGGAAACGCGGCCAGGACACCTGCACCGAAGCCCCGACTTGTCCCCGGCTTCGCTTTCTTTGGTTTCAGTTACCTATGGTCAAGTTCTGTTTGAAAATATTAAATGGAAACTCCCAGAAATACATAACCTCATAAGTTTTAAATGTCCTGCCATTCTGAGCAGCCTGGTGAAGTCTTATGCTGGCCCCGTGTCCACCAGGGATGTGAATCTTCCCCCTGTCCGGGGTCTGCACACTGTGCACGCCACCTGCCCATTAGTCACTTAGTGGCCGCTCCTCTCAGTCAGAAGATTGGTCATCACAGAGGGAGGGATGAAGGGAGGGAGAACATTCACATAACTTTTATCATAGTATGTTGTTAGAATTGTCCTATTTTATTATTAGGTATTGCTTTTAACCTTTCATTGCGCCTCACTGATAAATTAAACTTTATCATAAGTACGTATGTATAGGAAAAAAATGCAGTATGTAAGGTTCGACACCATCCACAGTTTCAGGACTCCGCTGAGAGGGGAGGGGTCTTGAATCCTATCCCCCTCGGATGAAGAGGGCACTACTGCACTGCAAGCAGGTTCAATGTCATCGGAAAGGTCAGTTCTGAAGCCAGACGAGGCACCGGTGGCACCCGCAGCCAGCCGCACTGTCCCACTGCCAAAGCACACGTGCACTCACCCCGAGGCTCGCTCCGCCACCAGGTCGGGCATCCCTGGCGGAGTCCCCGCCTGCTGCGACAACGCCATATCTGGGTCCAGGATAAAAACCTCATCTTGAGAAATCTCCATCACAAAGTGCAAATGTTCCTAAGGAAGAAAAAGTAGTCTGTCAGATGATTGACAGGGCGCGCGAATCCATCCTCTGAAGCCTGACGGCACAACGCGCCTCGGTCTGAAGGAATAATGAAATTCTGTGATGTTTCAAATGACCACGGTGACTTTTCAGAGCCCTGACCAGTGGACATCCTGCCCTGAAGCAATATCACAGCAAGGGGCTGGGGAGGGAGGGAGGGAGAGAGGGAGGGGAATCCCTCTTGGTTTGGGTTCCTAGTCAGCCAGGATCTCGTTAGGTATAACCAGAGGTGGCCCTGCCTTTTCTTCCCCCCCAAACTATCAAAGAAGTGACATCCCCCTGGAGCTTGGTCCAGCATGAGTGTACTGCCTGGACTTCCGCCTCCAGGATCTGGTCAAGGCTAAACGGCACCGCTAACAACCGGTTTTATCATTGGATTCCATGCTGCACTTTCATTTTGTAGGAGAATTTGGACAGTGAGAATGCCTGTTATCATCAGGCATAAGCATTTCATTTCCTTATGACTGAACTCTGGGAGATGGTGAGTTGAGGCTAAGTAGCCTATATACTTGACTATAACTCGACATATACTTGAGATCTCAAATTGTGAAACGCATACAATTTGACTAGGAAGTGGTATTTATAAGTAGTAGTGTGAATAAAAACTTGAAGTGCGGCCTGGCGATAGTATTTACAAGTCTAGTTATCTTTTGTACTCATTTAAAAGGTCAAGTCATATCGTCTTCAATTCACAAGTCACAAAGCACAAAAAGACAAGTGAAAAGCTATAGCTTAAGTGAAGAATACCATTCCAAAACGTATAAATGTTTTGGGGATTTTGTGGGAAAAATTCATAAGATTAGCTACCCGTAAAGCGTAGTCACTAGGGAATTTTTTACTTTCACAAGTAGGCACAAGAAAACTTACCTGAGATCTGTCTATTCGATAAAAGCGATCAGCAGAAGTTGCTACAAAAAAACAAAAGCATATAGCATTCAGAATGTCCTGTGACCTGGCATTAAATTTCTAACCTTCTGTCCTAGTATGTAACTGGAAACCTTCCACTCCAGGCGGGCGGACTACTGACCAGTCCCTAAATCTACTGAGAAAACTCAGCTCTGCCACACCTCTGCCGCTGTCTCACTGTCTAGAAAGCCCTGCCTTCCCCATTGCATCTGCTTGCCTACATCTTACTTGCCTTCTGAGGACCAAATGAAAAGTTGCCTCCTCTGTGAGACCGCCCTCAGTCCCATCCCCCTACCCGGGACGGAGTTCATGGCTTCTACCTCTGTGCCTTTTGTTTACACTGTCTTCTCAGATAATTAGCTACAAGACTAAGGGATCTGCCTCTTTAAAGGTCTACGTTTCCCTTATTCTTTTATGTCTCCAGCTATTAGGACCTTAAATGGAGCTGGGGCTCTATGCGTATTTATTAAGTAAATAAAGCTAGGGGAAAAAAACCCCCCAAAACCAACTCTAGGTAGCCAGACTTCCCGAGAAAGTGATTCTCATTTTGGAAAAGATCTTGAAGAGGCAGAACCAGGGACCACATCTGGTATCAAAAGAATCGTTTCCCTTAAAACTGAGTCCCTAAGCTATGGCTGGAGAAGGTCAAAATAGCAATCAATCAATCAATCAATCAATAATATTACATATATAAAATTAAAGCATTTGTAAAAGGGACTGTTCTACTTATTTTCTTTATTTTTAATATTCAAAACAATAATGTTTCTCCTTGCTTAAATCTTCTACCAGAGCCCAAATATAATAAATAGATCTTCCATACAGTACTAGAGGGAAAAACGCAAAATGCAAATGATCATTCAAAAATCATAAATGTGTAATGAGTGGCTTTTCTCCAAAAGAAAGGCGCTAAGAAACCAAAGAGTCATGGTCCCTGTCCCCTAAAGGCACTGGGAGAGAAAAACCTGCCTGAGAAGGGCTCAGTCTCCTTTGTTCTTTTTAACTGTGACTACAGTTGCCTTTTAAAGGTTCCTCATAAAACTGTTTATAGAGTAAAGCTAATATGTGGATTGAGACCATTGTCCACACTTGTAATTTGATCAAAGACTATCTACAGAACAGACTGTGTATAGAACAATTCATACCCACTTCCATAATTTTCCTAAATATAAGCCACGTGGATACAGGAAAAGAACGATTCTGTTTCCTGTCACCAGGGAATAAAAGTGCTGGAAGAGAAGCAGCGCCATTTACCTTCAGAGGTAGTTGACAAGCCACTAATGAAAACCTCTGTCATGATTTATGTGGGCTGTACGCCAGAGACATACACATGCTCATCTTCCTGATTCTGCTCACACATCACACACCCTGTCACCCTCTTACCCACATGTGTATCCTCTCGGACGCACACACAGATAAACAGAGAGATCTATGATGAAAACCACGCAGACAAGGGGCCTGCTGGGGGGTAGATACGCTGGGTAGCATATAAGCATGAGCAGACTTCAATATAGGTCATGGCATAGGAAAGGAGAATTGGGCAGCACCTAGAGAGTGAGGGATGCTGGCGATGACAAATGGACTCATTAACCGGTCGGACAACTGCCGACTTATTGTGCATTCAATGTCATACTCAGCAGGCAGATATGAGTGCCACTGAAATTTTCTACGCTTTGATAACTAAGTACCACACTGAAACGATGGTCTAATGAAAATAACATGAAAGCTCCCAAACATGCAAGTAAGACACATGTCGGTACCCGCCCCATGGTCATTGAACTAACGCGTTTTAGGGAGCGAGGGGCAGGGGCGGTGGGGGCCGTGAAGGGAAGCGCTAGCTTGAGCAATCCGATGCTGAGAAGATCAGCGGGAGTTGGCCACTCGCTCTGAGGGCAATGGCTTCTGGAAGGTGCGCTGCAGCATCGGCAAGCCCACATCGTCGAGATGCCAACACCAACCACGTGGAGCCACGTGCAGGGTTTCCGAATGGCCTTTTGGGAAACTGGAGCCCACGCCATCAGTGGCTACCTTGCTCCACTGCTGCCCCCAACCCCACCCCTCCCCTGCAATACAGAAACACTCACCATCTAGAAAGCACCAGCGTGGGGAGAGCCTCTGAGCAGAGAGCGCCCTGGGGAAGGAGGTTTCTTGGTCCTGGAAAGAGACACACACATCCTGTGGATCCATTTGAAGAAGCGGAGGGGCTTCCCTCACTCTAGAACATTCTGCCACATCACCCATTTCTAAGAGCGAGCATCCTTTCCTAAACAAAGTATTAGTGAGAGACCAATTTTTTTTTTTTTTTACTGGAAACAGAAACAGGGGTTCTGCTTGGAAATCAATCATTTCACATGGAACTTTTTAAAACAACTCCCACATAACATTTCTAAGAGGTTTTCAATTATTCCATTAAGCACTCATAAATGAGAGAACGTGGGGCATTTACTTCCTTTAAGGAATTTCTTTCCCTTTGTGATGCTGAAGGACCAGTGGTGGCTGGCTGTCATTTACATTTGGTATGTAAATGTAAATGACATACACAAATGTAGACTCCACATAGGTACGAAAATTTCCCCTAGTAAGAGAATCTCTGCAGATCCATTTTCAACAAGGTGAGTCTCTGCAGAAACCTGAGATCCATTTTCAACAAGGTGAGTCTAATGTATGCTCAAGTCTTAGAACCATGCGCCTGAAGTTACCAGAACAAAAGGGATACATTTTATTATTAAAAAGCTGGGGTATATGGCTTTTTAATATGTGTGGTTTCGGTAAATTAAATAATTGATAGAGGAAATTTGGTGTCACTGAAGACTGGTACCAAATTTATATTTGTAGATGCAGGATTGATTCTAGCTATGGATACAGAGATAAATGCATATTCCTGATTTTTGGGCTGGCTTGGCCATACTGCTGGTTAAACTAAAAGAAATTTCGACTTATGCTCAGTATCTATTTATATGAGAATTCTGTTCAACATTTTGAAAATTATATTTTGACACATGTGCTACCTTGTTTTTCAGAAATGTAAGGTTCCTCATGTACTTTTACAAAACATATAAAGCTACCAACATGTCTCAGTTTGGTGGGAAGTGCAATTATAAATTGAGAAATTTGAAAGGTATTTGAAATATTTAGTGGCAACTATGAAAGCTAATAAATAAACATATTACATAAGCTTGGCTGTCTTCTCTAGGAGTGAAAGAACTTAAGCACCGAGGACACTTTCTGAATTTTGATGTCAAATATGCTATAGAGACCACCACGGGAAAAAAAAATCCTAATTTTCCTCGGTTAAAATCAACTCTGAAAGAATACAGAAATATTTGATGTATCATTTTTAAAACCTAAATTAATAATGGCATTCCTAGAATATTCAAATTAGAAAATACTGGATACTATTTAGGATAATTTAATAAAATGCAGGTTGATGTATTGCCTCAGCCATATGAATGCTTACCCACAGGCTGGGGAAGTAATACTGATCTAATTATATACCTTTGTATGTGAGAACATCTGTGTCTGCAGAATTTTATACATGTGCCTGACTTTTATTTGTTTATTTTGCCTATTTTCTGTCCAATTGTTTATTCTCACCTTGATCCACAAAGCATTAGATATCAATCAACTTCCTTCAAGAGGTTTTGTTCAAAAAGAACTTGATCAGTTTGCTCTGTGAAAACACGTTGGTTGCCACTGGGCTCTTTCAACCACTTCCAATAAGTTCAAATAAACCCTTAACTAGGTCCAATAATCCTTGCACTCCCTGGTATTTTATGCTAAATTTGGGGTGTCTATGTGTATGTGAGTTTTCCTGGATAGAGGAACTGCTGTTTCCTATAGATTAACAAAGATTAAAAAGCTACTAATTCATATAATCAAACATTTAGATCAGAGACAATTCAATAAAAGTAAGATTTTAACCAGTTAAATGCCTGACCAATATCTAGACACACAAGAACGGGAATTACTATCTCCAAGTTACTGGTGATTATAGTATCAAACATCGGAAGCTCTCTGAGTTTCAGAGTAATTCCCCTGATGAGGGCTAAATTCAGGCCCACTGCTGCACAAAAGGACATGACGAACTTTTTGCTTATTTCTATCCATGGTCCCTCCCAAGTGTTTTTTAGCCTTTTAAATAAGGTGCTGTAAGTTTTCCTAATGTTTATTTGTTTACAAAAAACAGACAAGAGGAAAACCTATTGATATGGAGTACTGGACTGCCTCAATAATTGAAGTTAAATAATACTTTATTAAATAAAGACACAGGAATTCCATGAAAAAAAATTTCATTGAGAAATAATTGGACACCTTCCCGGTCACCTGAAGATTAAGCTGCAATCCTAGAAAGTGCTCAGAGAGGCCCAGGTACTGCCCTGACTCCTCCGAACCAGCTTCCCTGAGCTCGGTTTGTACCCTCTCCCGCCTTTTCAGAAGATTTCCACCTTGTTAAAAACAACAACAACAAAAGCCTCTGAAGGGGACAGTTACTAACAATGGGGTCCTATGTTGAAAGTCATTTGAATTCCAAAGGAAAAATGTACTATCTGACCAATCTAGCAAATATTTATAACACAATGCAATTAAATCAGTTACTTACAAAATGTTTACACGTTAAAAAGATATATAAAAGCAGTGAGACCTTGACAAAATTTTCCCATGGATCTAGTGTGGACCAGATGGAAGGATCTCACTCGCATTAGGACCCTGACGTTGGAGATTTTCCTAAAATTGGTGTTAAAATGATGTTTCAACATAGCAGTTTGACAAACTATGAAACACCTATACGACATACCAACACGCTGTAAGAAACAAAGAAATCAGATGACTAAGCATGACCAAACGCTGGGACACCACCTATGAGATCTGAGGGAGAAGAAGGGTTGGCTAGACACACGAAACCTGGTGGGTGCCGAGGTCGTTGTATGTTACCTGAGCTGAAAACTGAGCAAAAAGTACTTTTAGTAAGAAACTTCCGCTTTGGAAAACTTAAAACTTTTGTAGGATGAAATCAGAAGACTGGATAAGCATTGAGATGACAACAATGTTCCTGTCCTTGAGGTAGTATTTAAATATCATAGAATGGCAGATGGATAACTGGGTAGAAAAAACAATGCAACAGATTGTAGATGATCCAGCCTCGGTGACTAGCAAGCCCAGAGGCAAAGGACTCTGATGACCGAGAACTCTAGCTCTGAGCACAGGACAACCCTGGCTCCCTCACCTGCTGACTGGGAGATTGTAGGTGAGTGTGTGCCCTCTTCTGTGTTTTGAATGCTCCATTTGGGAAATGGCGGCCATAGTATCTATCGCAAAGGGTTCTTTCGAGGAGTAAATGAAATGACATGCGAAATGCTTAACCCCTTGGCTAGTACATGTTGACATATAGTCAAGCTAGACAAGTGATACTGGGGCAGCTGGAACATTATTTTACCTAAAATAATTCTGACCTTTAACGACATGAGGAGCCCACAGGACATCGGCCACATTTCAGACTAGATCATTCAGGTGGCGGTATACCAACACCACGCTGTTTTACTCATAAATGCATCTGTGATCAGACTCTGGGTTTCAAAAGGAAAGAAATGGGACAGGTACACAGAAGTGGACATGAAAAAGAATGCCATCAAACAGAGGCTGAAATCCTGCCATTGCTGGTTTGGTGTTTGTAACGTTTGTCTTCATCAGAAATTCGATGCCTCTTTTCACAGTATTAGAAGCTACATAAGTGTCTTAAATACAGGGCACTGACTTCAAGGCTGAACATCTTCTATCACCAACGACAATATTTTTCAAAACAGTTTCCCTCACTGACCTCTCCTCATTCGATAGCATTGCCCATTCGACGGTAATCATGCTTACTAGGTATTCGCTTAGTTTCACCAAAATTGTTATCTTTTGCTGACTGGGGTGGTCAGTTGCTACACAGCTATCCATCATTTTTATCCCTGTGACACGATTATGACCAGTCTCTTCGGTGTGTATTTATTAAAGCTAAGGAAGTGCAAGGCATGTGATCTGTAAGGTCACAGAAGAGAACTTGTCTTCAGAGGGTGTCTAGTGCGATGCAAGCCCTCTGGGGGCTCCCAAGTTCCTTTCTTGCTCCAGTTTCCAGATGCTCTATGTCTGATTTATCAGATTTCTACTTCTTTATCCACGTCTCTATGTCTGATTTATCAGATTTCTACTTCTTTACCCACGGGGTGGCTGCTGTGATTTTAATTTATTGCCTGCCTGTTGTCAAAAGTCACCGATTCCAAGGCAAGGGTTCTGAGTCAGCTGCCCAGAGAGCTGGAGTCTGCGCATGGAAACAGCAGGAGACAGCAACCGCTGGGAAGGCTAAGTGAAAGCTCGACGCGCACTTAAGAAAGGCCTTCCCTCTCCAGGCTAAAGTTTGGGGCTAACAGCCTTTGGTGGGGGCAAAAGTTTTCACATAGCCCTGACGCTGATGGACAGCTAAGACGTGCCGAGAGGTGCGATCCTCCATCATACAGCCCACTCACACAGAGGCTGGCTGTCAGGGCGTCAGGCAGCGAGGAAGGCTGCTGATTCTTGCTTCTCCTTTAAGGCCTCCGCCTACGGCGTCTGCCCTGACTCATTTCCATTGTCTGCCATTCAAGGACAATCTCGCCAAGCTGTCAGCTCCTGAGTGAGTGACATTCTGGGGACTGGTAATCAGTCTTTCCTTTTCCTGCACTTACACTAGGCTCTCCCTCCTTTTCGTCTGGGAGTTTTCCGTAAACATGGCTCTTCTGAATTCCCTGATGGTTTTATGTTAAATAAAATTTAGGCTTATCAGCCTTTTTCGGTTATTCCATCGACTGAATATGCTCATATTAGGGAGATGTCCTCTAGCAGAATACGTATGAGAGAAATTTCTAGAATTCACTTGGCTTTAGGGCTACCTGGCCACTGCCAGATTTCACTTAGAAACGTTAGGCAATAGTCTCCCTTAGCCGGTTGATTCTAATCCATATTCTTATGCTTATTTTTAAGCCATATTCATTCTGTCATTAAGAGAGGGTATAATCTAGGCCCTAATAGTATCTATCCTACCATCTCTCCCACTATTCCCTCCTGAACCGCTTTTCTTGCACCTAAAAGCAAGCTGCAAATGACAAGCTGCAGCACTGAGAACTTAAGTAGACTCTCGAAGAGTCCACGTGTTAGGTGATGGAGTTGAAGTTCAAATGTAGACCTCTTTTACTCCACAGCCCGTGATCTTATGTACCAGGTTTTATGGCTTCTAGAGGAATTAGGATTATTTGGGGTTTTGAAGAATGGCGTGGGGGAAGGGGCTTTTGTATAAGTTTAAGGAAAGTTTCTTGACTCCGTTCAAGCAAAAACATAAAGAAAACAAAAGCCAGGATAAACTTAGTGGCTATGAAGACCTTCTGTCGACCCCAGTTCAAGGATCTTTCCGCAGTTTCACCTTTTTTAACGGTCACACTAATCTTTCATATTTCTCCTCAGACAGCTCATTGCCAGCTAAGTGAGAAGTGGTCCTCCCCCAGATTCTTCAGTCATGGTGCCAGTGCACTTTCCGCTTCTGTGTAACCACCTGCTTGAGAACCTCACAGAAACATGATACTCGAGGAGAACAAAAGCAAGCCATAAGCCAGAGGCCGGGAGTTACCACTCACGTAAAGAAAATTCTGATTACAGAGTTCAGGCAGCTTTGTGGTAAGTGCTACGTGACTGTAGTTCTAAACTTCATACCAGCATGGCCAATATGAGCGGGGTGTTTGGTGTGGGATGCAGCTATCATTTCTGTCGCAACTTTATTTTCAAATCTGCACAGCGATGCTTGTTGCAATACCATCTACAAAAGCAATGTATAACAGCACAACCTGCATATAACCCGAAATGTCTACCCACAGAGATAAGGATAATATACTGTGGAAGAGGGAAGCAATTTATAAAAAGGGGGTTAGAGCCTCATTTACCAGCAAGACGTAATGCCCATAGTATATTATTGTTAAAAATAAATTGTGGTATAGCGTGTGTAGCTAGTGCACAAAGAATAAAAAGACATTATTATTTTTTAAAACAAACAAAATCTATGTATCCATATGTGTCTGTGTGTGTAACTGAGCATAGATGTGAAAAACCGGAGAAAGGGCGCACAGCACGGAGGCGCTATCCCACTGTCTACTCTGGGCGGGGAGATAAAAACCAAGCAGAAGTCCAGGATTGTGTGCGATCAGAAAACTAAGACAAGCCAAGATTATAAAACCTGGCCGGCTGCATGACATACGTAGTTAATTAAAGTCAAGAAAAATGCCTTAAGGAGCTTCCAATCAAAGACAAATGCACATTTGGATGGATTAACAATGGAGTAATAATTAAGTTCGCAGGAACTGAAAGCCATGCCCGGGAACTCCTTTCTGACATTGTTAACTCATGGTGACTGCACAGGTGACTAGGTTCTTACATACTCAAGATACATGTGATTCCTACATCTGGTCTCTCTATATGCTCTTCTCTCCTACTCAAATGAGAGAATCAGAATGCGGGGGGGGGGGAGTGAGAATGATGTTCGTACAGAGGTAACACTGAGTTTGTGGGCGATACGCCTCCCGTCAGGTGAGCAGCGCACTGGGCCCTCACCGAGAGCTTGACACAGTGCTTGAGAGGGCGGCCCTGGCATTGACAAGTCCTGGATTTGGGGGCAGTAGAAGGGTGGCCAGCAGTGTGGTACAGACCATGAATCGGCCTTGAGCAGGAAAGGGGAAGTGACAAAAAAGAACAAAGCTCCTCCCAAGAGGGCACATTTTGGCCCCGGGGTCCGACCTTAGCTTCCTGGGCCCTCTAGAGCAGACAGGGCAGTATCTGTGTCACTGAAGGAGGCCGGAAGTATGTAGATACTTAAGAAATGGGACTGTGTGAACGTCTCTGTATTTCAGGAGGCATTCCGTAGTTACCTGAGCGGGGGCCCCCATCACACTGATAGCTTTTGGGGCTAATTTAGGGTTTCCAGTCTGCTCCGTCCGCTCAAATTACACAATCAAATCAACGATTCATCAGAGCGATACGGCACTTGACTTGCTCATTTTCTGATCTGTTATTTTTCATCCAATAAATGGTGTGATTTAGAGGAACGCAGCTGTCATTGCCCTTAACGTAGGCAAATGATATAACCCTGGACACACTACTCCTTTCTATTGTCAATGTATCAGTCCTTTAAAACGGCATGCCTGTTAAAGGAAGTATATTAAGAAATGCCGCTTGTTTAAAAAATCCCTGATACGTGAATTTTCTCTTTGGAAATATGCTAATAGAAAAGCCATTTCGCATGCTAAAAACAGTGCCACATGCACGAAAGTAAACCTAGCTCATATATGTATTTATATTTATATATATTTAAGTCAGCCGGCATGAATTATATGTAATTGATAAGGGAATTATCCGAACCATTAGGTGGCATGCATATGCCACACTTGCCCCTAATTTAGATTCAAATACTTATAGCGGGTGCACACGTAACTTAACGAAGGCACGGCAGCCCCATTACACACTCTAGTAGATTACCCAGTTAAGCGCTGGATATTGAACTATACTTTCACTGTGAATGAAATATTCATATGCTTTCATAAAATGCAGGGAAGGCAAAGGCAAAGACAGAAAAGAATGCCCTTTGGGTTGGGGATCCCTGCGTTGTTTAATGATGTCCAGCCAATATTATTTTACCCTCAAGTTTCTCTCTTGTTCACCTAGCCAGATTTTCTGGAGATGCCCAATCCATCTACGTATTCAACTTTTCTCTCGTTTCATCACCAAGTCGTACATCAATGTCTCTTCGTCCTTGGTGACTGGATCCATCAGGGATGGTTAGAGATATGTGTTCATGTCACTGTAATCCTCATTAATAGACCTGCTGTTATTACAATCTTTCAAAACCCTGTACCACACACAGCTCCTGCAGCAGAACACAGAAATGGGATGCCCATCTCCAAAACCGGTTTTGAAAGATGAGGAGTTATCATGTGGTAGGGCATGGAAATGAGAGCTATTCTAATATTTTCAAGAGCCCCTTTTCGTGCGTGTGAGAAAGTCCTCCATTAACGATAACAACTGTGTGTATGTGTGAGTGTGTGTACGTGTGTTAGCAGAAGTGTTGCCTTCACTAGCAAACAGACCTGGCCCCAGGGAAGACTTATTTTAATTCCTTCTTCAATCCCTTTCTGACGGCTTTGATCTAGCCCAGAGGAACCTTCTACACAATTCCCGGTTAACCCCTGGTCTTCTCTAAGACAAAAGAAATTAATTCCCAGAACACTCCCTTCACCTGTTCCAGCCCATCTGTTGCAAGACTCTTTTAAAATCCAGAAAACAAATGAAGGAGAACAGATTTCAGACCATGGAGAGAGAGGAGAAAGAGCTGCCAGTGCAAAGAGAAGATAAATAAGTCAAACATCTGTGGGCAAATACTGTTTGCCCAGGACTAGACAAAACTCTGGTGGAATACAACGCAGACCTGTCCCCCAGAGGAAGCGCAGCTGCGAATGCAGAAAACAATAAATAAATAAAAAGGAGGCCGGAGGACACGCAAGTGGATGCGAATGCAGGTCTGACCAAGAGTTTTTTTTTTGTTAAGGGAGAAGAAGACATCTCTAAAGGATGAAAATTCTTTTCAAGAATGTTGTAGCTACCGTGAACTATTCCAGTCATTCTAGTGTTAATTTTAAGTACATTAATTCTTTAAAAAATCACCCAGATGGATCCCTTTTTGAACCTACTACGAAATCCTATCACATTCATTGAAATCTCAGATTATTAGCTGGTGATATTCTGGGAAGCACACTCCTGTGTGCCGGCTGCGTCGGCTCCCCGTGGAGTCACATGCCGGGGAAACGGGGAAACTGAGTGTCTCCAAAGACCCTAAGTGCGCCTGGTTCCAATGCGGCCGGTTCTCGGCTTATTCAACCCCACCGTGTCTGCAGGTGCCTCCTCGTCCTTCCCTACTTGCTCTCTTCCTGCTCCTCTTTCTCCTTCCTTCACCTCCCCTCGCCTAGGACTCACAGCTGCCTGCGGCCCCCAGTCACGTTCTGTGGCCCCCAGAATGACTCAGGGTTGCTTACGTGCCTCACTACCGACATCGGGGGCTGGAGAATCCTCCGTTGTAGGGGACCACCCTTTGCATGGTAACATGTTTGGCAGCATCCCTGGCCTCTGCTCAACAGATTTCGGGAGCATCTCCTCCCCTAATGGTGACACACAAAAATGTCCAAATTGCTAAACTCCCCATACGAGGGGCAAAATCTCCCCCAGTTGAGAATCGCTAGAATGGCTGAATCTGCTTCATTCCTTAGTCACTGATGACTTGGTATTTACGAGAAACATAATGAAGTCCAAGGGGGGAGCAGAGAAATTAGCTCAAAAAACCTCTTTATCAAACAGGTAGGCAGAGTCCAGTTTCTCTATAAATACTAGTTTATCTGTCAAGCCCAAGAACACCCTGAATCTGTAACCACAGTGCATTTTGCGTGTCTAAATGATCGGTTGCAGGTTACTCGCGATGCCGTTAGCATGGAAGGGCTCTTGGATTTTGACCTCAGAGATGGTGTAGGCAGGAATTTTCAGCAGGCTGTAAGTACCCAACACACGCTCGTATAGCCCGTTATGCCTTGTTAGGTTAATACAAGGTGTCATTTTTGGGCCTTAGTGCTTTGTTGGCAATTTGCTATGAATTTGGGGAAGGAAGAATCCACAGCGATGGAATGCTCAGACGGTTAGGAACTGGCAGACGGCTCACTGATAAGGTGCCGTGGGTCCTCGTTTGCCTTTCCGAATGCTGGTTTCCTCTTCAGTTCTCTCTAGCCTTAGAAAACAGTCAGCTAAATCCCCAAATGTAAGTTACTGAGCTGACAGGAACTTCTCAAAGTTTTTACACTTACCAGCATTTACTCATTCTATCACTGTTAGCTCTCCAAGCATATTCGGGGCCATCTCACCCACACAAAGTTCACTGAAGAGCATTTAAGGCATTCTGTGGTTCATGTTCCCGACAGGCTTCTCCTCCATCACCCCCTAACTCCCCCCGAGACAGACTAGAGATTCTGATGTTACGGGTTTCTGGCATTAGGCAACAAAAGACTTAGTGTTAAATTTCCTGCCAGTTCATTTTGTCACTTTCTACATAAAACTAATAGCTCCTCTATCCCATGTATTTTATATGCGTCCTCAGAAAAACAGAGAAATCAATCTGCATCAGCTCCACCTCCCAACAGTATTTGACACATTTCATTACTTCTTCCTTCTTTGGAATACGGTTCCCTCCAGCCTTTCATGATACCACCTCTCCGTGATTGGCAGCTTTCCTGCTGCCAGTTGGTTTCCATGACTCTTCTTGACTGATCGTTCTCTTAGGCTTGTGCTCTGCTTTATGAAACTCCCCCAGGTGACCTCCTCCAGCCTCGGAACTTTGAGTCCCATCCCGTTGCTAATGACTCTCAAATTTCTACCTCTGGTCCTGAATGTCTCAAGCAGCTTTAACATTCGTACACCTGGCTTTCTGTGCACAGACCTACCAGGCCTGTGAAAATGAGCTGTAGCTAAAACAGGGCTCTGTTCGCCATCCCTCCACCTCCTTCTTCTTCTGTCTTCCCGAGACCCCAGCCAGATGTTCGTGGTCATATCCTCCCATCTCCTTGCTTCCCTCAGCTCTCCTCTGCTCTGTTCAGGAAATGTTCTCACCACCCTTCTCTGGCCACGTTAATTCCAACACAGTCCCTCTCAGTCAAGCTTCCTACGTCATGAGCAGGTCCCTGGTTTTCTGGCTCTCTTTTACTCCAGCCTTCCCTTAATACCCAAGGATCGTGCTTTTTGTAATTCTGCAGGGAGGGATGTGAGGTGAAGCTTGATGCGCACCTTTGGTCACTGCACTGGCGATGCTATGGGGTCAGTGCACAAAGCCTTAGGAAGTGACATTGATAATGCAGCAGTTTTGACACCAGGGTTTGACCTGACTGCAGGTGAACAAAAAGGACTGCAAAATGTTATACAGTCAGACAAATACTGTAAACCCTTCTGCATGTTTTTATTATCAAATAATAATGAAACAGGTATCCTTATCACATTATAGAGTCTCAAACGTCCTCTGATCCGGGGATATATACGAACGTGGCATGAAGAAAACGTGGCACAAAATACCCAACTCTCACACCAAAATGACATCAAATAAGCCAGGATAATAAATAAGTGCATTAGTTTCATAAAATGAGTTAGGATAAACATTTGAAATAGGTACACTGATAAAACTGCAAATGGCATCGCGAGTAACCTGCAACCGATAATTTAGACAAGCAAAATGCACTGTGGTTACAGATTCAGGCTGTTCTTGGGCTTGACAGATAAACTAGTATTTATAGAGAAACTGGACTCTGCCTATCTGTTTGATAACTTTCCGCTGAAGTTCAAAATATTCATGAGTAAAAATTGCGAAGTCTTTAAAAGAAAAAGACTTAAAATCCCAGAGCTAGCACAGTGCCTATTTTTACAAAGTGGAGATCAGCTCTAGCCTTTCAAAGCACAACAGTTTTAAAAATAAAAGTACAGCTAGATGGTGACTATAGGTAAATACACAAATAATGTCCATGAGGAATCTTGTTCTCGTCTAAAAAAGTAAAGTGGAAATTTGCCTTTTAATGACAGGTAGAAAAAAAAAAAACCAGTCTCAGAAGTAGAGTTTATTTTCCCAATAAAAACATACCCTGAGTGAATTCTCCTTATTTCTATTGCAGCCAGATGGAAGCAAGGACTCTGGAAGATGGTGGTGGTGGTGGGGGGGAACTTTGAGAAATAAACATACAAACAAATAAGAATGCCACGGCCATTCCTGTCATTTGGCCTCAGGATAATTAGGCTGCAGTGGTTGGTGGGACAGGGTATCTACTTTCAGCGGAAGAAAGCTTCCTAGAAGCTACTGGTACAGTGTTATAAAAACGGTTGCTTTTATTGTTTATGCAAAAGGTTGCTAAAGTGAAAGTTTCAGGAATAGCAAAAGGGACACCAAAACCTAAAGGGAGGTGCTAATCCAGGATTTACAAGTTTACAAATGTAGGTATCTTCACACCCCTCGTCCACGTGGAGGTAGAGAAGGTTCTAGGAGAGCATCTGTTTGGGGGAGCTGCTGGCATGCTCCGGGTCCACCCCCACCCCCAGCAGGCAAGGGGCCTGGGGCGTCCGGGAGAGCTGTGCGTGTGCCCTGGCGGCTGGGTGCGATGCCGTGCGCTGGTATCTGATTCATACCCGAGAAATCTAATGGGGAGGAGGATGGCAGGATGGGCCTGTGCAGCACAGTAGAGGACGGAAAGGGGGGAAGAAGCTGCACCCCCAAAGATTATTGGAGCAAAGAATAGCTGAACATTCCACTGTGGACTGGATGTGGGTCATCAGAGAGAGGTAGGCTGGGTTGACTGAATCTTGCCCCAAAGACCAAAATGGGCTAATCAGACTGCATTTTGGAATGCTGCGTGATGATCGTGGGAAACAGAGAATTCTTTTTCCTGGAGGTAGAGGAGGAACATGCAGCCCTGGCTGCTGAGGGCGGCCACCTTGGACCGGGGAACATCTAGTGCAGAGGTGAAATCAACCGAAAAGGAGAACAGAGCAAAAAGACCCAGCAGAAAAACGGAGCGGGAGGCATGGCCACGTGGTCAGTGGAATCCACCCTCGCTCGGACCTTTGCGCTGAAGTGAACCAACAGACTTGCCCTGTCAGGTTAGTTTGAGTTGTTTTTTAGCATTTGGCACTAAAACCACTTCATTATATAGTCTTTTCTAAATGATCTGGGAGAAAACCCACAGTCAAAATCTGTGCCAGTCTAGGACTGTCCAAAACCAAAAAAATGCAAAAGAATCAGAATGCCTACTCCACTAGGTTCTTGGAGTAAACTCTCCCTCTCTCTGGGGAAAATGTGGACTCTAATCTAAATAAGACATTAATTGAAAGATGAACTTTTTTTGTGGCTGAAAGGTAAGAAACAGGGAGAGTCAATTATGTGTTACCTGGTAGTGAACTCTGTGGAAGCCAGAAGAAACTGACTGCAGGTCCTAATGAGAAAATGGTAAAAAAAAAAAATTATATATATATTGATATATCCATACCTTAAGATTAGTTTGAACAAACTATCCCCTGAACTCCCAATTTAACGTTATTAAAGTCATCTGGAAAGTATCTAGCTCACCCAGATTCATCAAGGTTAAACAAAGAAGATAATGCCAAAAATAATAACAGCACACCAAGTTGAACTGAAAGAAGAAAGGCCATTTCGCTATTGAAACTTATAAATTTTAAATGGAGTTTAGAGGTGAGTGATATATTACAAATACAAGGATAAAGAAGACCAAAAGTAGAAGATGGGCAATTTTGTTCTAATAAATGGGGGTCATGTTTAATTTGCACCTGATCTTTTGGCTTGTAAGGAAAGTTTCCAAAGTATCTTTGAGCATTCAGGAAGAATGTATTTATCTTAGGTCAAATACATACTGTCCTGGGAATTGCATTTATACTGATAAGTTGCTTGGTAAACACGGGTTTTCACAGACTGCAAAGAGAAAATCACTGGGCCCACTGCATTATCACGATGGGCAAATTAGCAGGGTTGACATTAATGAGGTTTTACTGGCAGATCCTGAGAGCCTGGCCCCCTTTATAAAGTTTTATAACTAAGTGGTCAGCATCGTCGTGTCCTGCAGGTTTCCTGGTTAATGCGTGCGGTGCTTCTACTGACAAATGTCAGCGATCCCGGGAACTCTGACCTCATACCTGCTTCCCATAAGGATTTCTCAACTTCCTCTCTGCGCCCAAGTTAGTTTTAAAGTTTCACCTCACTGAGTTCGCTATTTCTTTTCTTTTTTTTTTTGAATCCCACTTCTAGTTGGATATTGGTGTGATAAGCATGCCAATAAGTTGGTTTTCATCAGTTCTATATTTTGCTACCAAGAAATCTTAAGTTACCCATGTGTTAAAAGAGAAAAAAAAAAGTTTGGTAGCAATATGATTAACTTTCTATTGCAGTCTGAGTGAGGTTCCACAATAAAATGCAAATATTATTTTGAAAAGTAGATACTATGTCCTAGAAATATTGATTTAGACCTGAGTCACATGCTAAAAAGTTCACGAATTTTAGCATGATAAAGTTATCCTTGGTAAAAATAGCCAAATGAAGTCACAAGTATAAAATTTGTTGACTCTTCTTCTCTCACCCATGTCAGTATTCAAAATTTAGCATTTACCCCAAGATATTTTGCATTCATAATTTTTCTACCATTATCAATGCTGAAGAGAAAAGCTGCTGAAAATGCTGAAAAATGCTGAAAAAAATTCTTCAGTGCTGAAAAAAACATTTTCACTTTGTGCCTCCTACCTGAATTTATTTCAAGAGAAATAAAATCTAATGTTCAAAGCTAAGCCGCAACTCGAAAGGATTTTAAGCACTGCGTATCTTCTCTATTTATAACATTTACTCATGTATTAATGTGTTGTCTGGAAAAGAGTGGCTCGTTTTGGGGTACCTATCAAAATCACCCAGTAGCTTCAAAAATACAAATGTCTAGACCACATCCCCCCCAAAAGTGACTCTAATGTCCGTCTTTCATCAAGTAAACAATGGTAAAGAACTGGTCGTTTATGCTGTTGCCATTTGTAAAACACAGGCAGAGACTACGCCGCCCGAAGTTTTCCAAAAGCAACTGATGACCCCCACAACGATGGGGGTGGGCCTCCCGGCTGTGTTGGTGCAGTTAAAGTCATGGGAAGGTCATGTATGAGACCCTTTCCTCTCTCTTTTCTCTTTGGTACAATCTGAGGAAAAAGCCAGATTATTTCTTTGTGTTCTGACACAAGTTCCCATGAAATATAGAAGGTTTCTCTTTCCTGCGCAATCTACATTTTTTTAAAAAGAATCTAGCTGTCTGACAGGAATAGGTGCTCCATACAAAACATTAAATAATCCCAAACCTGTTTCTTTCATTATTTATTAGTGCCTTTTGAAGTTCTGTAGCGCTCAAAAGACAGGGGTAAAGTCTGGCAAAAAGACCGGGGGTCCCAAGCTCCAGTTACGGATCACGGTAGAGAGGCAGCACACTGTGTTAGCCCAGTGGGTCTTCTCCCGTTCCTACCGCTGAGCAGGGGAACCAGCGGAGGGTGGGGAGAGGGTAATGGGTGATTAAAAGGCGAGGTCAAGCATTTCCATTTCCTCCCCGCCTGCATCATTTTCCAAGCAAATAAAGATGGCTGGTAACTGCTTACAAAAATGGAAAAATAAGCAAAAGATACCATTGGTTATAGATACTCACCTCCTGTAGGCGATCTATGTACATACGGCAAGTCTCCAAATCACAGTCTCCACGCACGACTAGAATACCCAGAGGGATGGCTGAGGGGGAAGAAAAGAAAAAGTCTAAAATAAAATACTCGATTTTTCTAGACTGGTATAAATGTGTTTTGAGGGGTTAAAAACAAATCTCAAAAGGTATCACTTTTCTTTTGGATAGTTCAATCCAAAATTCTCCCCACATCGCCCTTTCGATCGCGGTCTCTTTGCTTTTGCAGCTGTCACTCTTTCCTTGCATTTCACGTTGCCCCTTGCCACCTGGCCAGCCTTCATTTCCTTCTCTCTCTGGCTCTGGGTTGGCGGGGTCAGCCGACTGTGCGCAGCACTGGTAATTTATGCCTGTGTTTGCGATAGCCAACGTACCAGAGAGGGACGAAAACATCATGATTCTGGACCCTCAGCCCTTTGCATCCAGGATGGGGTTTAATCTTTCTGCCAGTTTGCAACAGCTCCCTATCAGAGACACTCAGCTGCTCAAGGGACCACTGCTACCCGGTGGCCAACAGTAGAGCTACCCAGGCCTAAAACACTGCGAGAAAAGAAAAGGTAGGGGGTGGGGAGGGAGGGAGGGAAAGGGCTTCCAGAGGGTTCACAGCTTACAAATCCAACTGATCTGAAAGACAGTCAGTGTAAATGCAGTGGCAGCAAGGCTGCAGGACGAAGCTTTTAAGTGCCTTCAACACCCTATCTAGATGGTGACAAACGTCACACAATGGCTTTATGGGATGCAACCTCTTATTTCAGAAAAAACTGTCAGATTCCTGATATACTATAAAACTGCATCCTTCCCAAAGCTTAAAGTATGTCCATATTTCTGATTTTAAAATTACAATTACACTATTAAATCCATGATTTAGTTTAAAAAAATCTCAAAATCTTGAATTAACCAGCCAAGGACTAGCAAGCAGATGATATGACAGTGGTTCGCTAAAGACTTTTTAAAAGCTTTCACTCACTGAATTTATTTTTCAAGCCTAATCATCAATAAATGAGTCTGAAAATGCTTTAAAAATTAATAATGCAGAGAATAAAATACATTTAAAGTGCATGGAAAAACCTTGAGGAACTCACCAAGCAGTAGGGAAGGCATACACATAAACAAAAAATAATAAAGTAATAATAATGTTAACATAGACTCCAGTAAGTGTATGAACTTAGTCATTTCAAAACCATAGGAGAGAGGGACAGATTTTTGCCTGAAAGTCAGATTTTAGGCTTTTTGAAGATATAAAACCACATTAGCTCTTTTAGTTAGAGAAGCAAGAGTGATCTAGAGAAAAAGCAATAGTTGGTTTCTTAATATTACCTCCTAGATTGGTTTCCATTAAAGAGATCAATACCTCCGCCCCATTCCTTTAAGTCCCCAAAGTCTTACATAAAGTTCGAAAGCATCCATCATCTTCACAACCACATGCAAGCCTGTGAATGAGTATGGGCCCTGTCATCGGGAATAAGACTTGTTTACCTTTATGGCCCTAATGCCTGATAGAGAAATGGTAGATAGTCAATAAAAGCTTTTTAACAACAAAAAAAAAGAGGGAGACAGGCTGAGGACGTGTTGAGATGTGAAAGACAAAGTGTGTCTTCGGGGCCGAGAACACCCCGCGGGGCAGGCACAGAGCGGGGGTTTGGGTCGGGGCTGGCCGTTGCCCGCTCTTCCCGATGCTGAGCAAGAGGGGCAGGAAGCAACGGCGAGGGACCCTGCAACCCTCGCATGCCTGGGGACGGATAATCTGGAAAATACTTTCTCTCTTTTTTTAAATATAAACAGATGTTGCAAAGGTCTTCAGGATGGTAATCAAGCATCTTTCAAAGAAATGGAAGGGAAATTCCATAAGGAGATCCCTTACAGCACTGATGAAAGTAATCGCCTTCAGCTAGAAGAGATCCAATGATTTGGGTACTAAATACTAAACACTAAAGAGGCCCAAATAAGGTGACCCCCTGAGGTAAGAGAAGAATAAGGATTTCTAACACGTGAGGGATGAAGAGGAAAAGCTGGAATTTTGACCTGGAAAGTAAGTCAAGGGCAACAGGCTATAGAGATAAGTAACATGAGAGCCCATGTTAGAATCTTGCTTACCAATATTTTCTCTTAACTTCAAATGTGAAAATGTAAAGAAAGAAAATCTAATCACTATTTCACTACTTAAATTAAGAGACATTTTATAGAATTGCTGGAATCCTGTCAACACCTTCGATTTCTGTCTATTATCAATGCTTCGAGTTAATCCGGTCGTAAATTCAACATAGTCGGTAGCAGATCTTTTAAACTGTGATGAGAGAATGGCTATTCTAGGCCTGGGACCAAGAAGGCACAGCTGGGAGAAAGTCGTCAAAGATGAGCCATCCTTTCTCGTATGAGGATGAAATCAGCAACTTGGCCTACTCCTCAAGAAGCTAATTAAGAGAAGCAGTGCTTTTCATTATTAGCTATTAATTGGAATTAAAAAAAAGAAAAGAAAAATGCATCTCGTACCACAACTTCATAGCATGATTACTGAGAATGGTGTTAAAATTACCCAGCGTGTGGTACAAAGGATTTACAGTCCTTCTCTCTTGGATGCAAATTGCAGCACTGATTCGGTCTTATGAATTCCCCACAAGAACTATTTAGTCTTGCAAGTTACTCAGTTCCTCTGATCCTCGGACTAAGTCTATGGCATTCAGAATGGGCATTTTCTAAGATTTTGTGACTATTAAATGCAACAGTATATTTAAAAATGAATTACCGAAACACTGATGTTACTTCTCCTTCACTCCCTTTGTTCTCTTTTGAGCATCTTTCGCTAGAAAATGAATTCATCTGTCTTTTAATTTATCATAATATTATAAGGATTAGCTGGTAATACTTCCATAAATTATATTTGTTTACTTAAAAAACTAAGTTCTACTTTTCTGCAATAGGAAAATCAACCGCAGTGTAAAAATACTGTAATCTGACGCTTCCGTTTGAGGCTTCACATGGTTAGAAGCAAGCAGAAACTTGTGGGAAATTACCACTTTCCTCTTACGTGATTGACAGCCAACTGCCAAACTTCCCGGAAGTTTCCTACGTCTGAACTGGAGGCAGTGAAATGCCCATTGTCAGAGCATCAGCCTCACTACCCCTGATCTTTTTTATAGTATTTTTTCCGTTAGCATTTACCCCCCATCTTCCACCTCCGCCCACCCCTCTCACCTCCCACAATCACCACACTGTTGTCCATGTCCATGAGTCCTTCATCTTTCTTTGCTTTATCCTTCCGCCCCTCACCTGCAGCCTAGAGCTGCCAGCCTGTTCTCTATCCATGAATCTGTCTCTATTTTGTTAGTTAGTTCAGTTTGTTCATCAGATTCCGCATGTGAGTGGATCTTGATGATTCATCTTACTTTGGCTTTAGAGGCTTTACTTGACTCCAGTAAACATCAGCGAATACTCAGCCCACATAATGAGACTCTTATCACAGAGATCAAATAGAATTTACAAGTTCTTATGAGCAACAAAGAACAAGCTGGTTTCTACATTAAGATGACAGATTTAACGCATAATTCTCTGTCATCAGAAATGCTACTAAATTATAGTAAATAGATTTTAAAAGACATAAACCAATTTAAAAAAGGAGAAAATAGTAACAGATGAAGTGGGTGAAAAATTGACCCAGAGTCCTGACAGAGTCAAATTCTAAACCACGGGTGGGAATGGCTGAGAACCAACACAATTTCTACCATAAAACCCTCAGAAGACTTGCAAAGTGGCAGCACTGGGTGCCTCAGGAACTGAAGGTAAAGGGGCAGCTAAAGTAAGAACCACTGGATGTTGGGTCACTGGATTCCAGTGCCCCACCTTGCAGGTGCAGTTACAGTACAGAAAACGGGCACTGACTGACCGGCTGCCACGTGGAGAGATCCCCAGCTTTCTTCCCCCACCATGCTCTCCAAAAGCTGGTGGCCAGAGAAAACATCCCGTCCATTACATGTAAACATGGCTGTATTTTAAAAATATGACAAAGGTGAAGAAGAAGAAGGAGAAGAAGAAGGAGAAGGAGAAGGAGAAGGAGAAGAAGAAGAAGAAGGGGAGGAGGAGGAGGAGAAGAGGGGGGAGGAGGAGGGGGGAGGGAGGAGGAGGAGAAGACAAGGAGGAGGGAGAAGAAGAGGAGGAGGAAGAGGAGGAAGAGGAAGAAGAGGAAGAGGAAAAAGAAGAAGAGGAAGAGGAAGAAGAAAAAGAAGCACCACCACCACCATCATTTAGAGCACACACATAAAAAAATCCTTGAAAAAAATGGATACAAGAGTTTAATAGAAAGGTTAGACGATAAAGTATAGGCAACCTCCACACGACTGGAGGAAAAATAAAAAGAGGCACACGACAGGATAGAAAAGCTAAGAAAAAAGTAGAAACTGGTCCAGGTGATCCAACATTTAAGTAACAGGCATCCCCCAAAACCACTGAAAATATAGAGGAGTAATGATCAGAAACAAACAAAAATTAAAGAATAAAAATTATTTCTTACAGCTGAAGAATATTAGACTCCAAATTGAAATGGCTCAAAAAGTACGTGGCATGATAACAGTAGAATGACCCTTTATTTTGAAATTTAAGAATATGAGAGACGTCACACAAGAGATCGGGGTTCTCAAAGGCAACTGAGCTGTCAGGGAGGCAACAACACTGCCTTCGGAAACCCGAGACTCATACCCATGATCCAAACTATCAAACAAGTTCAAGGACTGACTAGAGGACACACCCTCCCTCCATAAGCTACTGAAGTTCTTGCCCCAACAGAAGTTGAATTTGGAACAAGAATGAGGAACGGGATATAGCAAATGAGAATCAATGGCAAAGTGACACAAAGGAAACCTCCGAGGGGCCGGGGCTGGAAGGTTGTAGGATGACAATGCACCAGGCTACCAAACAATACATAGCGGAACACTATGACTCAAGAGACAGAGATGTTAGAGTCTCATAATCTTCGAAGAGTTATTTTTTTAACCCAAAGAGAGAATGTCCAGGCAAATCTGGACCAGTTTCTTATATATGTGACAACACTGTGTCACCCCCAGCGTGCCGTGCCTTAACCTCTTCGGAGCAAGAGTTAGGCGAAGGGGGAGCAGAAAACTTCACAGTCCATTCTCCCTGATGATATTTCCACTTGAGGGCTAGAACCCACCCTTACACCCTCCTAACGCTTCCCAGAACTCAATCATTACATTGCCCACTAAACACCCTTAGAATGGGCTCGTGTGTGCTCCCAGGGAAGCTGTGGTCGGGCAGGACCCAGACTCTTCTCAGTTCTCCTGACACTTCACATGAAAGTGGGGACATCGTCTTTTCCCGACACAGGGAAGGATCGCTAAGCCTCTTTCAAAACCACTCACTATCTGGTGTAGAGATTCCTAGGTTGGTGGCAAATATATATATATATCTATATATCTATCAAGAGAATGGCAAATACAAAAATTAGTATACTGGTTATCTTGTTAGGAGAGGGGTTGAGGGGAGTACTTGTTCTGTTTCTGATATGGGTGGCAGGTACAGACATACTCATTTTACTATTCATCTTTAAACCTGTGCATTTGATATACATATACGTATATGTGCGTATATATGTACATACACATACTGTATATGTGTATGTATATATATATGAATAAACAATACATAATGAACCAAACGAGTATGGGTGTATGTAAATGCATGGAGAGATGGATGGACAGACAGATAGATAGGAGGTATTTTAGATTTGAAAACAGGTAATACAAGCTGTCTGTGACAACTGACTCTAATGGCAGTGGTACCAAAGTTTACTGTGTATTTTCAAGAGGCGTTGTCTATGAGTTAAAAAAAAAAAAAAGAGTATAAATCAGTTTCAAATAGGAAAAGGGGGAGGGGAAGCAGAGGGGTAATCAAAACCCTCCAAATGATACCTATGGCTTCAATCCATTTCCAGCAACGCACGCCAGGCATGCTGATCAGTCACCTCTGCACAGTTCGTTGTGTCGCTGCGTGACACGCAGCCTGATTTGGGCCTCGGAGATCTCCAGGCGGCGCTGTCGAAGGCAGTGGCCACTGGCCCCCGTCAAGCCGAGTAACTGAAATGTAGCCAATATGACTGAGGAAGTAAAGTTTTTCTCTTTTTAAATTTTAAATAACCATGTGTGGCTAGTGAGCATTACAGTTTTGGTCTCTGAGGAAGTAACAAGAACTTGAATTTCTTTAGGACCAGATTCTACACATGCCCAAATCACCCATGTTTTAACTTTCCAGAGCAGTACATAAATCCAATACATAAGAAGTGCTTTCCTCTTTGCTCCTACCTCGTTG